>JAKSZP010013370.1:0-131182 GCA_022478985.1 Massospora cicadina
TTTCTGACACTGCTTCCTCAAAATCAAGCTTTTTCAGGCAAATGAAATTTATGAGATACTCTTTTCTTACCCAACTGCCTACATATTATACTGAACCCCAACTCTTTCTCACCAGTTTGAAACCTAATATGACTACCTTAAGTTGTTGAACCAGCCCAACTCTGGTAGTTTAAGACCTTAAAGAGGATGGTCAACAATGGCATAATCATTATCACCCTCAGTCAAGACTTGGAGGGGGCTATGTAAAAAATTTGCTTTTATTTAGATGAAGACGCACCTTTAAGGCTATGATATGTTAATCACTTTAATTGATACAAAATCTATTTTATTTATTTGAGGAAAGTCGACCAGGGGACATACACTTCTGATGTAATGATGATAATATAATAATAACAATATGATTAAAATAAAAAGGACAACCCAGAGGGTTATAGCCCCTCCTGTTGCCGCCAGGACTGCCAGGTTTAGGATGATGGGGGGATTTATGCCAACTTATACTTGGATACAGCATAAGTGAAGAAATGAGTCATTATTTAGGAACCATATAAGGAACCATGAATTGATATCCTTCTGTTGTGTAGGGTCATGTTTCCAAACAACCATTCTTGGAAATGTTCTAATTTATGGTAATGAAAATGTTTGATGGCTTTTCTTTTTACTTGGAGTAACTTTAGAGAGATTTAATTAAAAAATTAAAAGCAAAAAGTTATTTTATACACCGCCATCTGACCACGTCTGCTTCCCACTTGATGTCAACAGATCCGCTGCCTGCCACCCCAGTGTGGGGCAGAGGTGCTCTACCCCCTAGCATTTTCTGCCCTGCAGGTAAACATGTTCAAACAGGCTCAAATAGCCAGCCAAACTCCTTTAGCTGATTTGTCCCCCTATGGGACTTGGCGCTCCACCTAGCGTGCATCCACCCATCTTGCCCCCACCCTCTCACCCTTCCTTGGCCCAACATTTGCCTTTGCCCCCATGTCAACTATAGGCAGTTGTTCCCATATGCCTACAAAGCAATTGTTGAGCTTGCCACCGCTGCCTTTGTGCCAGTGGGTTTTACTGATCCGCCATTTTAAGGGCTATTTTTACATAGGGTTCCAGATGGAGGAGGACGCTGCAGCAGCTTTGAGTCCACTTAGTTACAAAAACACTCCTATTTCTACTACCCATACTCGCCTCCCATCTGACACCACACTGGTGGTGTCATTTGCATCCCTCCCTACACATCTTCCCCCCAACTTTTGTATGACAGCTGATGGCGGGGCTTATGGCACTCAGCCCAACCTCATCTTTGCTGTTCCCTCTGGAGCGGAGCGCCTTGCCACCTCTTGCTCAACTGCTACCATTATACCACACCACCCTGCCATAGCCCACCAGATCCCACCCCATGCTCATATTGCAGCAGCGCCAGAGCATTTATTTTGGGATTGTGTTGATAAATGGTCACCAAATTTGTCCCCTCTGCTTTGGGCTTGACCATTCAAAAAAATCCTGCCCCTGTGCCACTTCCGCTGTTGCAGCTTTGGAGCCCTACTCATTGGATTCTGAATGTGGCAGTTTGCTTCCTCCTCCTACTCAACAATCCTATTCAATAGGCCTGAGTGGGAAATCAGCCACCACCAAATCAACTACCTATATTAGCCCACCTAACTCTACCCCAGCCAATCAGAGTCAGGCTTGGAACACCCTTAATACCCAAGCAGCCAATTCAACTCCTACACACCTGAATTCATCCACTATTCTTATCAACAAAAATCAATGGGCCTATTGGCTGAGATTGGTGAATCAGGTAAAAGTTATGATGTGTGATGACTCCGCTCAACCTCTCTGCCAATTCAATTATGGTTGGGCCGAATTTTTCATTTCTGATTTTTTGATAACTCATCCTCAAATGCTAAACTCCTAAACCCAATGCCGCCCCATACCAAAGTGACCACCAGCTCGCCTTAACAGCGGTGGCCTCCCCCTTTGCCCGAACCTACACAAAGCAGTGGCCCAATCAGTGGCTCAATACTAACTTGGGGTGCCCACACTCTTTTCCCCCTGATTTCCCCAAATCAGCCTGCAGCGATATCTCAAAATTGCGTGACAATGCTGAAGCAGCTGTCATGCACATCGCTAAACTAACGTAGTATAACCCATTCACTAAAACCACCTGCCAAAGTATCTCCAATTTTGCACAGCTCCCCCAATGCCCAAATTCAAGATGAGCAACACTTAGCAGAGTTTGTTGAAGCAGTCTACCACGCTGATCTCAATGAAGAAATGGAGAACTCTTACTACACCGCCATCTAACCACACTATGCTGATACCCCAACGCCCTGGCTATCCGCTTTGGTCCATTCCTTTAACAAAAATGACATTGTTGTGGCGGATATGTCTATAAAAACCTGCCCAACCCCCCCTCACCCCCTGCCATGGTGGATTAGCAGTTTCCACCCCCGCCTGGTTGAAAGTTTTTTGTCTTCCCATCTATTCTTTTGATTGGGTTCTTTTTGTTTTTTTTTGTTCTATTTTTTTTTGGTATTGTTCATCCTCTGGTCGGCATACCTCAAATAAAATTTAAATTTAAAATGATTGATGTCTTCTTGGAGAGTAGGCGTT
The DNA here is from genome assembly GCA_022478985.1 of Massospora cicadina. Classification (NCBI taxonomy): domain Eukaryota; kingdom Fungi; phylum Entomophthoromycota; class Entomophthoromycetes; order Entomophthorales; family Entomophthoraceae; genus Massospora; species Massospora cicadina. Next base: position 2,605 of record JAKSZP010013370.1, read on the forward strand.
GTTTCTGTAAATGAATCCAATACTATGTTATAATTGTCCATAGTGCTATTGCTACTATTTGTGCCCATAAAGATGGATGAATTGGAGATTCCATGTTGAAAGCGAACATGTTCCTAACTAAACTGAAAGATTGTCCATTGCCTTTACATAATAAGAGCATGGCTTTTTTCCAGATAGCTACCAACGTTGAACAATGTTCTAGGCAATGTACTAAGCTTCCTTATTGGCCACATATTGTGCATGAAGAGTGGGCTGCGTTTGACCATTCTGCTGTGCGATACACTCTCTATATGCATCTCCATATATGTGCCCATATCCTGGGTTGTAGTAATGGGTGGTGTGTATCTTCAAACCATTCTTTGGGCCTCCAGGCTGTACGATATATCCATTTGTTCTAGTAATCAATCCTGGCTATTGTGCTAGGAATTCGCTTTATTATGTTGTCTGTAACTACTTGGCTATTAACTTCTTGTCTGTAAGTTAGCCTATGGTGACCTCAGTGACTGGTCTGTCTGCTTATTTGGAAATTCCACTATTCTCTTCACATGGCTATAAGTATTCGTTTGAAGTGTACTGAAGTGCCATGTGGTCCTGTAGCAGTTGGGTGAGATGCCAAATACATAATTAAGGTGTTTAGTTGATCTTTATTTCTTAATCAGAGCGCTCATGCAAAGTTGAACTTGCTGCTCTGGCCCACTGTACGTCTGGAAGGTTTGGACTAGTCACCTGAGCTATCAAGGATCCTAGTATATGGGTCTCTTGCTCTACATAATTAGTTAGCCACATACCTCCAACCCTCCTAATGTCAATAAAGTTTCAAGGTGCACAGGGGCTTTGTGGTCAGACCAAAGCCATCCCTGTATTAAGGCATATAGTGTGTTAAAAGGATGGTGAAAAAGCAATTTCATGAGCCATAAACCATATAATTGATAGTATCATGGAATTGGCTATTATAACTCATCCAGTTAAACCTGCATAATGACCATGCAAGGAGGCAATGCGTTTTTTTATTTTATCTAGGAGTTGATTCTCCATCATGGAGTTGACGTATCCCCCTGTCTCTAACTTATAACCCCAATTGACGGATAGGTCCTGTTGCCAGCTTGGTAGTGAATGAAAATTCCAGTGGGGTAATTGCTTATCTTTGCCTCCTATATCTGGTGAGTAGTCTTGATATTGTGTTGGTCTATTGACCCAGGGTAGATGACGTCCAATAGGTCTGATATATCCCCAGGAGTATAATTTCCTTTTTCTCATCATTCAGTGATGCGTTATTGATGGATGAGTATTCTTGTATCATTTTCTCAAGTATGCGGGCATCCTTGTTGCTGAATATTCCCACCACACAGTTGTCAGCAAAAGCCAAAATTTTTACTGATGACTGGCCATAGACATTGATTCCAATAATGATGGCATTTTCATTCCTTATTAGGGGATACATACTAAAATTGTATAGTAGAGGGCTTAGAGGGTTCCCTTGTTTGAGTCCCCTCTGTGGAAAAACTGGGTTAGTTAAAAAACCTGCTCCACGCACAGCCATGGTGGATGACTCTGTGAACAGCATCACCCAGTTTATAAACCTATTTATGAGTTTGAATTTTTGAGGGCAGGCCCTAAGATAAGCCCAAATCACCCTGTCATATGCCTCCTGATGATCTAAAAAGACAAGTGCTCCAGAGGTTTTAGATTGGCAGACATTTGAAACTGTGTGAATATTGTCCCATATGGACCTTCTTGGAACAAACCCATATTGTGATGGGAATATCATCTCAGTTGAAATTTCCCCTAATCGTTTGATAATAATTTTTGTGAAAGGTTTAGTGTCAGTATTAGTTAAGGAGATTGGGTGCTAATTGGATAGATTTAACCTATCTCCCTTTTTGGATAAAGTGAATGTGTATGCTTCTTTACCTTAAGGTAGAAGGCATGCATGTTGGGACCATCTAGTACTAAAAAAAAGGTAGAAGGCATGTTTCCATGATGCACTTATTCATAAAGATAAAAAAATGTTAGAAATGGTAATGAAATATTTTTTTAAAAAATTATAGGGAAGCCCATCAGGTCTAGGGCATTTTACTCATGATGCACCATGCACCATTTCCCATAATTCTTCATACGTTATTAAATTTAATCAAATTATTAGTTTGAGCCACGGTGACAATATGTGCATTGGTGAGGAATTTTTCAATTTTTTTGGTTTGAAAGGATTTATTTATATAAATTCATATAAAATCTGTGTATTTCTGTCATGACTTCCTTGGTTCTTTCTGTTATGGATTTGTTTAGTCATTGGACCTGTGTGCAGGATACCATGTTCTTTTGGGCATAAAATTGTTGGGAAAATAATTTGCACAAGTTTCTCCATCTTTTAGGTTTTTTGATCAGTATTGAGCATCAATGTGGTGTTGGTATTCTCATATCAAAGTGTTTAATCATGCAGAAACCTCTGCCCATTTGCGTCCCCATCCAGGGCTGTATCCTGTGCGTGGGACATTATTTTCCAAGTAATCAATTACAGCCAAGGTGCATTTAATGATGGCTGAAGCTGCCCTGTATTTTCTTTATGCTGTGCTTTAACTTGTTGTATTGTTGATTTTTTGAAATTTACCCAGGTGATCAGTGGGTCACAGTAAAAAGGTGTTTAAAATCTCTTCTTGAAGATATTTTCTCCACCCATGAGTGAAATTCAAATTTAGCTAAGTTTTCTGGGCATATTCTGCACCATCTAGGTGCTTGAATAATTGTTTTTACCGGTGTGAATGACACCTAAACTAGCCAATGGTTGGAGAATTCGATTTTTGTAGTTTTTAAAGTTATAAATTTTATGTCAGAAAATTAGCGGCACTAGTATTAAGTCTATTTGTGACATAGAAATAAGTTAAACGTTGTGCATATGTGGGCGTGTCATGTTCTGCAGAATAGGCGACCATTTCAGGTAGAGGATCATATAGGCCCAAGCTGGCTTTTAACATGTGAAGTTCCACATGCCCTTGTGGTATCTCCGTTGTTTGGTCATTGGTCAATATTTGGGTTATTTCAGAAGTTCATGTCTCCCATAAAGTAAGTGTTTGCTGGAAGATGGAGGTGTGTCAAAGCCATTAGAAACTCTCAATGCTCCAATGCACTGTTCAGTGCATACACACTGGCTATTGTGTGCACCTCTTTATACCATGAGAAGGTTACAGCTAGTATGTTGCCATCCAAAAATAAATTTTTATCAATAATTCAAAATTTTGACTCACACATACTATAATCCCACAGTGTTGTGACCAAAACAATATTGTTGGAAGGAGCCTGGTTTTCCATGCCTCCTCCTCTCCCTGTGGACAGTGGGTTTCCTGAACCGCCAGAATATCCACAGGGGGTTTTGCAGGAGACTCAACTTCTTGGCCTGAATGTTAAGTCCTTAAGTCCCGCTATGTTTAGCGCCCCTATCTCTACTGAGACGCCCAGCGCGCCCCAGGAACGGTTAGCAGGGCCTCCTGGCCCTACTCCCTCTCCCTCTTTGCTCACCTTTGCATCCTTACTGCGGGTGTCATAATGATTAGTAGGTATTGGGGTATACTCTGCCCCTTTCACTACTTCTATTTTGGTTCCCTTCTTTCCTTTGTTTGCTTTTAATTTATAATTAAGGTGCACATGTGTGTTCTCATTGGCACAGTTTTGTCTGACACATTCAATGTTGATTTACAATCTCGTTTGGGTTGTAATTTGAAATGTTGGTTTTTGTGCCAAGCCCCTGTGCTGACAAATTTGTTTTCAAATTGGTTTCCGCTAAACCCTGTTTATTTTGATTGTTTGCTTGGTTTTCTGTTTAATTTATTTGGCTCATTGTTGCTAGTATTTCCATGTCTTCCTGAATCTGTTCAGGCGAGATGACTGATTCCAATGATGTCTTTTCCTTGCCATGTCCAGCTTGTGAGTCTGTTTGCAATTTTCCAATCCTTTGTGGAAATTTGGTCTATAACTTTATATCATCTGAATTCTCCCCAGTTGAATGCTTGTGTGGTATCAGTGATTTTGGCATACTCTGAGTCATCTTCATCCATTTCTTCCCCACAGATTTCCGTTTCTTTTAGGCCTTCTTTTATGGGACAAGCATGAATCTTGTGCCCAAAGGCCTGACAGTAATTGCATATAGGTGGCGCACTATCCATTGTAGCATGGAAAAATTGGTATTTTTTCCTGTCAATTATAATAGAGGCGATATGATGGATTTTTTTGAGATCATCCGATACCTCTGGGTTTGGGGAAAGTATTGCTATTGCCTTCCCTGTGCTAAAGGTCAGCATCAACTGGAAACTTTGCATCTCAAATTTTTTGAGTATCTCTGTAGGATTCAATCCTTCTCAGAGATGTTATTTGACTACTGTGCGCCAAAGTAGTCAGAAGGTAGTCAAAATTATAAAAATTTTGGATTCTGTACAACGAGTACATTTAGTTGATACCAAACGTTGGCTGTTGGGAAGGCTGATCACTACTCTGACCTTTGAAGCTTTGTTTGCTTCCACTGCTGTCTCAAACCCAAGCTCCAAACAACCACAGCGGATAGTATGGGTTGTTATGTACACAGCTTTTAGGAAAAGTTTTGCTTGGGCTTCTCCAAACTTTCCCACATTGCCGGTGCTTCTGTGCAAAAAACACACAGATCCTGTGTTCAACTGATGTTAGCAGTTGAGAGTGGGTTACTTCCATGTAGCTACAGCATTTCACTAAAAATTATACAAAACCTGTGGGGTGCTAACATCAGGTTTTTATTTTTGCTTTAATTCTCATTTAATCCTGTGCGCTTGGTGCCTTTGGGCGGTGAAGATCCAGGTCTGCTACCCTTTACCATGCTGGCCAATCTCTGTCCTTGTTTATTAAATGTGCTCATATCACCTGGCATTATTCATCAAAAAGTTCTGTTTGAATCAAATCGTTTACTAATAAGTGATAGTAATCAGAAAGAAAAACTTCTACTTTGATTGATACTGACTTTACTATTATTACTACTAACATTGTTGATAATACATAATCAATATTTAATTGAAGTTAGAGCCTAATATTATTATTTGTCTAACAATGTTTTGGTCCCAACACCCAAAATCACTAATACTCTCATATTTTTAAGCACTAAGCATTTCCCAAAATAACGCCAAGTTAAGACTAATGAACGCTGGATAAAGTGCCACTATTAGTGCTCCACTGGCTGATGAGATAGGGAAGAATGCCCAATCTGAGTTAATATCATCTTGATAAGGCCCATGGATGTATTCAGTATTAACTCCTCTATTTACCCCATAAACCACCTTATGCCACATACTATGCTTTATTACCTATTGGCTTCCTATTACAGATATTAGAAACCACTTAGCTGTGTTATTATTATTGATCACAGTCCAGCTTTTAACGACAAAAACTAATTTACTCTGACTTTAGTTCTGCACTGTACCATTGCCTACTGCATTCCTGAATCTCATTACACCCTCACACGTGGTATTCTTCTATCCTTAATCACATTCCTAATCTTCCATTGGTACCTTAAATAGTACTACTCTTTTTTTTATAAATTACTTTTTACAACCTACATTATTTTCAATTTTAAAATCCAATTATCTAATTCTGAAATATGTATAACCTACCAAGAATTGCTAGGAACTTCTGAACATCTAAGGAAGGTTAAGTTTCAACCCAAGTTGCTCTTCCTGGCGCCTCCAAGTAGCCAATCATTTATCTTCAGCTTGTTGCCAAAAGTGTGCAAAGCTGAGACACTGTATAGAAAAGCTGCACAGTAACCTATTCCTATGCCTCAGGGTATAATAAATCTCTACTCAGAGAACACTGACTCTTACTAATATATCTAGGGATTAATAAGTATATTACTTGAGTCAATATAAGGATTATTTATAGTCAATTTATCAATCTTTAAACAATGGTATTTAGAGTCTGAGAGTACATATGATAATAGTATGATGTGTACTATAGTAATAATAGATATAATGGGTATAATGGGTACCCAATATTATAATAAATTTCATAGAGTCAATGAATAATACTTTGTGATAATTCAGGAAGGGCTTATAAAATTGAATAATCATATTGGGGTTTAGTTACTAACCAGATGGCTATTCCAATATCTGTTATTGGGTAATGGGTTGACACAAAAAAACCCTTAATGAGGATGATAGTGGATGATATATTGTTGAGGATAATTTAGTACTGGTTTTTCTTATCCATAATGTCATGATAAGTTGGATAGTTTAGATGATCAATCTCATTAAGTCAACAAGTGATTCATATATAATTAGGTATCCAATCATTAAGCTTGTGTTTCCAGAATATTCAATATGAGTTGCTTATAGATTTATATCTCAATATTAAACACTAAATAATTTAATCCAGAAGTGAGTCACTTAATAGTAGATAATAAAGTATTACTTTTATCATATCTGGTATAAATTATAGATATAAAATAATAGACTCCAAATTGAGGCTTCATTAATACCAGAAAAAAAAACAAAATGGTTCTGGTCAAAGTAATTGTTACCATAGTCAAGGCTTAAAAAAGGCACTTTTGGGCCTTGTTTAGCATGGGTGAATCCTCAAATTGGAGAATGTTCAAAAAGTTATAAATCATGTCAACTTTCTCAAAATATCCTTTTATCATAATAAGATGCAATACACCACTAGAGCTATTTTATATAATTAAATTCTTTATTATATTTCTATTACATATCACATAGCAAATTCCCATCAATTATGCCAAAATTATTAGGAAACAAAAATAAAATAACATATAAAGTTCAAATTACCCTCCTAGTGCTCCACTGGTGTGATTAATCAAGCTTGCTCATGACTTGAGTTGATCCTTGTCATCACATGAGCTATTTAATCATCTTTCATTTAATCTAATGTGAGCTTTTTTATATATCCAACTCATATCTAACTCCCTTTTAATTTAGTCTTCCCCTCTGATCCTACCTTTGTACTATTTATAGCACTATTTTTTATATAAATAGAAATTACTTTTCTCACAAATTACTTTTATTTAAGTCAGAGAAGTCTCTTGCGCCATTTAAATCCCTTAGCTGGTCAAGTCCCATTGCAATAATAATAAATTCTGTCCTACCTCAAAGGAGAAACTAAGTTCAAGCTTCAATTTATATGTAACTAAGGACCACTGAACATCTCTATATTAGGTTATGTCCAAAACTAATGATTTTTAATTTGCCACGCTTTGGTGACTATATAAGAAAACATATTGTGCCATCAACAAGAAGTCTGGTGGCCTGAAAGCTGGAACTTATAAATTAGTAGTGGTTAATACTTTGAGAAGAGCACTATGTATTGTTCAAGAAACTAAGTTTTACAATTAAAATGTATGATTATATGTAAACTGCTGTTAAAGTAGGAAATTGTATTTCTATCTATTTCCAAGTCATTTTTTAAAGAAAAAATTAAAAGAGTTTGAACCCTTGTGTTAACTTTGGCAGTTTTGGTTTAATCCTCCAAGCAGATTGCACAGGTTAAACCCACTGAGCAGCAGACGAGCAATTTGATGATTTCTGATCATAAATAAATAACAATAAAGTAAAAATAATAAGGAGCTATTGCCACACCTGAAACTAGTCTATTTTATATATAATAACAGACTACTTCCACTAAACCTCTTTTCTACCTATTTCTATCATAAAAGACCCCAGTTGGGATTTTTTCACATCTTTCCAGCTGTATAGATTGCCATGGATCGCTAGGATAGTTCCCTATAGTGAGTGAATTGGATATCTGTTGACCCCAAATTTGGGTTGGTAATGTTTAAGGGATTTTAGGTAGTATTTACCTTGTTATAGTTTGTCAAAAATTACCTGGTTGAATACTTAAGATCTCAACAGGCAGAGTTTTTAACAAAATGGGGCATCTGATAGTTGATTAATGCTTAACTATCAGGTGTACCAATTAAGATTGGTCAGGTTTTATCACTGGCCAATTGGGAATTTAAGGAGCAAGTTGCAAAGCGAGTGACGCCACCTGCACTTAGTGAATTGATCAGTTGGTTTGCAACCCAATCTTAATGGGTAATAAATCCCATTACCTAAGCAGGTCATTTGCCAAATATGGTTGGTTTTCTAGGATTGAGAGTAAAACTTTAGGGACTCGTTTTCTGACTATTTCCATTTTAGGTCTCAAGGATGTCTAATGACAGAATCCAAAGCAGGATGGGGAATACCATCACTGAGATGATGAAGGGCAATTCAATGGCAACGGCTGCTGTTTCATAGCTGAGCACCGAATTCCCTCTATAAATTCCCCTGAGAATTCACTTGATAAAAAACAGTAGTTAGCAGAATTCTTTATTAGTTTTATTCATCTTCAAGGAAATTTTTGCTGTGTACTTTAATTAAGAGACTCTTTAGGATAAAGAGTAAGGATTGAGGATCCTAAGAAGTGAAGCTGAACTGAATTGGGGATTGCTGCCAACTGTGTTTCACCAGAGAGAAGCTGTAAATGAGGATCTGAGCGTGGATCAAGTTTGATATACAAGGAAACATATCCCTATTGAAGACATCCCAAGTATTTTAAGAGGAAATACTGGTCAAGCGTTGGACCCAAACCAGTACTTTATACAACTATGGATAATAATCTCCATACTATTATCAAACAAATACATATTACTATCAAACAACATGGAGAATTGCACAACAACAAACCTGTGCAGTTGATTATTTTAGGGGTTATCAGACAAGAATAATCAAGAACCATATAAATTCTAACAATTGATTCTCACTAAAGGGGTGTAGTTGAGTAGAAGATACTATGACATGATGTCATATGAAGATGTTTCCAATTTCAGCTTTAAGTTACTAGGGAAAGTAACATCATTGAATAATGAACGTGAAGTGGATCACAATCAAGCGTTCACTCAGTCAAATGTGAAGCTACTAGTGAATTGAATCAAAGAGGATACGCAAGATTCAGGAAAAGGTCTTGTCGCCTAGCTATGGAACTATCTAGTGCTTCAAGAATACATGTTCCACCAGATATCTACTCAAGATGAAGAATTTCAAAAGGGCCAACTTGGGTTGAAATTGGGTCAACTTGAAATAGTACTAAGGTGTGAGTTTTTGATGAAAATTGGATGAGTTGATATTGAAAAGCAATTAATTCAGAGTATAGAATTATATTACCAATGAAGAGTATAAGGTCAAAAAGGAAGTGATTGATCCAAGAGTGGATAGAATCGTTTGACCCAATATTATTAGTTAATGAGCTGAAATCGCTGGAAATGAGTTGATCATCAGTTCAAGATGAAATTGGATGAAGCTAACAATGATAGACCAACCTGTGTGATTAAAGTATCGTTTCCAGATGCATCAGTGAATTTTACTTCTAATGTTTTGGATGGCAACGAATGCCAAAAATCGTTTTCAAGAGAAAAACGATCAGAATAATCAAACAGAACTGTTGACTAATGATAAATTCACAATTTTGAGAGATACAAAGACTCAAGTACCAGTTTCCAAAAATATGAAATGAATTTATAACCTGTTAAATGAATGATAAGTCAGGATTTAAAGCCTAATGAATGAAAACATTTACAAATATTGCCAAAGTTGGCAAGTGTTACTTATATTTAAGAAACAGTGCTTCTGGTATTATAATGAAGAGGGTCAGTACTAAAAAATTGGAAGCATTGGATCTAAAAAATAATATAATTGCAATGTTCCCTGAGGACCTTTGAACCATTATAATGGTCATGTCCTAAGATTTTCGTTTATTCCTAAAAGAGTACCAATGAACCAAATAAAGGATAAATATTAAAAGAATTTGTTTTAAACCATGATAACTGGTATGTCAGAGTATACCTAAAAACCAGTTTGGATGAAGAGGAAAAGAAGGACCTCTGAACCTGATTGTATGTTAAACTTCCCATTGCAAAAGGAAGATACAAAAAAATATGTATATAATATTAAAAATCGATTTTATTGGTCCATGATTTTAAACCTACAATGAAACAGAATGTGGATATCTTATTACAGTTATCAATGGTCCAGGTGTTATACCAGCGGCAGATGAGCTATTCCAGAGAATGGTCAACAGAGAAATCAGGAATGAGCCCCAAGAAATCCAAGGTGCACTTCAAAAAGCAATAGAAAACACTGAGACCATAGATGGACAAGTTTTCAAGATGATTAATGGGAAGCAATTACTATTCCCAAAGCTGTCAGAACAAGCAGCTATCATTTAAGCTGCTCATAAGGTTGTCAGGCATGGAGGCCTGAGAACAATGACTGATTATATTTTTCAGCACTACTACTGGGAGTCCATCAACTACAATGTTGCAGACTACCTGGCTTGTGTGTGGAGTGCCAGTTGCACAAGTCATATAAGCATATAATTGAGTACTGACTGGTCCGCCATGGATTTTCTTGGCATATGGTGTCCATCAACATGATAGAACTTCTAACAATGAGCACAGGGGGAGTCAAGTACATCATATTGCAATTTATCTTCTGATAAGATGGTTCAAGACAAAGGCCTTGCAAAAAAGATTCTACCAGCACTTCAAAGTTCATCCTAGATCAAGTAGTATACTGACATGGATGCCCTCAGGTCTTGCTAAGCAACAATGGAACAAAATCATAAATCTCATGTGATCCTGCAATGAAATGAAATAATGGGAATCTAAGGGTTTGTGTTTGTTCCCTATCAGCCTGAGACAAACGGACTGGTAGAATAAGCCAATGGTATGCTGGCTGCAACACTGAGGAAGCTGGTCATAGGAGAACTTCTGCGTGGGGAACATACCTGAGTTTGGTGACGTTTGCCTACAATATAAGTCATTATATGACAATGGGAAAAATGTCATTTGAGTTGCTATATGGAAGGAAGGCCGCGTTGCTGCTGATTTTATAATTGTTGGTGGAACTAAAATCAGGAATGAGTGCCAAGCTGTTGAGATTTTTGCCCATACTCTCAGAGGACTAGATTACCAGGGGTCACTAGGGGATAATTTCCTATAGTGAAGTGAATTGGATATTGGTTGACCCCGATTTTATGGTAACAATGTTTGGGGGATTTTAGGTTAGTTTTTGGGGTCAGATCCATTAGGGAATGATTCAAATGAATGCTTAAGATCTTGTTGAGCAGAGATGCTAATGAAACAGGGCATCTAATAGTTGATTGATGATTAACTATCAGGTGTACTGATTGGGATCAGTCAGGTTTCATCACTGACCAATTGGGAAGTTAAAGATCAAGTTGCGCGGCGAATGAAACCTCCTACAACAAACAATTGATCAGTTGGCTTGCAACCCGCCTTAGTGGGTAATAAGTTTTATTACCTAAGCAGGCCACTTGCCAAATTTGGTTGGTTTGCTGGTATTGAGAGGAAAACGTTAGGTGCATGTTTTCTGATTCTTTCCATTTTAGGCCTCAAGGATTTCCAATGACGGAATCTTAGCCAGGATGGGGAAGACCATAGCTGATGAGACGATGATGGTTAATTTAATGGCAATGGCTGCCTTTTCATTGATGAGGTGCCAACCAAGGGTTGGGCGCCAAATTCCCACTATAAATTCCCTTAAGGTATACTAAAATACTAAAATACTAAAATACTTATACATTAAAAAACTTTCATTTTTACCAGTAATTAGTATCATACCAGAATCCATTCCAAGTTCTATTCTTTCTCAAGAAATTTTTGCTGTGTGCTTTAATTAAGAGACTCTTTAGGATAAAGAATAAGGATCTGAGCATGGATCCAGAGAAGAGAAGCTGAACTGAATTTGGAATTGCTGCCAACTGTGTGTTACCAGAGAGACGCCAAAAATGAGGATCTGAGAATGGATCAAGTTAGGCGGTAAAAGGGTTAAATCCGTATAGAGGACATCCTGAGTATTTTGAGAGGAAATACTGGTCAAGAGTTGGACCTAATACTAGTACTTTATTCAACTATGGTTAATAGTTTCCATTATATTATCAAACAAATACATTTTATTATCAGACAATGCAGAGATTTTGCACAACAAACATGTGCAGTTAAATTGTTTGGGGCTAACATCTGAGAATAATCAAGAACCCTATAAAAATTTATTAAGCAGTACCTAATCCTTTAGTCATATTTCTGATTAAAATGCAATTGCAAGCATTTGATATGACCTTAAAAAAGGATCAGAGCAAAACTGATTAATGATAAGAAATGACTGGCCTTTTCAGAATACCAAATAGGTGAAAGAGTAATCTTTTGCAATATGCATGGTTTTAGGAACAAGTTATTTACATTGTGGCAGGTCCATTTGAGATTATTGCCAATATGGTGATGGACGCCTACTCCATTAAGGACCTCTTGGATGAAAGGTAGTGAATTGTTTCCATGCTAAGTATTTTAAGCAGTGGATTGATGATAAAATAATGAAAAAAGTGTTCCCAAAGGACCGCTGAACCTTTGAGATGGTTATGTACTGATGATTTGATTAAGTCTTAAAAGAGCCGATGGACCAAACTAGATGATTGATTCTTAAAAATGAGACCTTTGAACCATAGAAAACTGGTTGGTCTAACTATACAAAGGAACCTGTTTGAGGGGATGAATAAAAAGGATGGACTAAGGAGCTGAGTATAGTTCAAGTCCCATTTAAAAAATAAGAAAAAAATAAAAGATTAATAAAAATATAGCAGGGAAATTTATTAAAAATTTATAGAGAAAGATATTCTTATGATTTTTTATTGGAGATCCTCAACTTGGTGATGGTTCTGCCTATGTAGCCTCTTGGGGGAGGGAGGATGTATTGCAGTAGGAGTTAATAAACTGTTAAAATCTATGTGAGATTGGACGCTAGCAAGGGCTAGACCAACTCAAAGCCAAGTCATTGAGCGGAGGATGATCCCTGTGAGAATGCAGCTAGAGGAATCGAGATGTAAGTGACATTACTTTCCAAATGTGATACTCTGGATTGGGTATGGAAGCAACAGAACAAGAAGAGGCAGCCGGCAAATAGCCCTGAGTAATCCCAATATGTCACTGGAGCCAGAAGATTGGTCTTAAGCGCTTGCCAAAAAAAATTTTCAAGAACATTGGACATATGTGCCAGCATCAAGCAAGGGATACTAGGTGGGGGTTGCAAAATCATGCCCACTATCAAAGCCATCAGGGGAAGGTACCAATGGGATGTGACAGAAACGAGATAGTCATGCAAGGATTGGATGGCATCCTGAAAACAATGACTATGAGATTCTTGGAAGTGAAAGAAGAATGAGCAAAGGAAGCCAGGAGAGACTGGAAGCCTCATGGTCCAACTTTAAAGAACTTGGGTGGAAAAGTGAAGAGCATAGGTTGCAATGTCTCAATCTAGGATGTTTTTGAGATTAAAGGGGTTAGTGTTTTTAGATTGAGCCTCAGTTACTCAGATCCTCAATTCTTCATAGGGGAGTTCAAAGTATTTGTGGTTTCTAATGGCTAGTTTAATTGAAAAAGCTGGTTTGTAATACAGGTGAGTCTGAAAAGGAACTCCAGAAGCAAGTCTGATCTGGCAAGGAACAATTGATCAGGAGTGGAGGGCATTGCTTCAGGAGGCTTGACAATTATTGTAGGGGTATCTGCAAATGGAGCCAAATCCAGGAGAGATTTGAAGTCTAACTCAGTAATTGATGACAGAGGGAGGATTTGTCACTAATTGTTTGAGACAATTGCTAAACTGGTTTTGTTAGGGTTGGATACCATTTACAGTAATTACACAGAAGGACTGGCTACGGGTACTTGACTGGGAGTATGAGTTCTAGGGGGACCATAGAAGAGGTTCCATTGTGCAGATCGATTCATCAGTTGGAAGAGCCAAAGGTCTTTATAAGACATGCTGTCAAGCAGTTGTTGATACTGAGATTCCAAATTTAACATATGAGCTGGAAGAGAGGGGGATGTTGGACTTTTATAATAGTTGACATTATGCACTTCAGAATCAATTAAGCTCTAATTTCAGACAAATTGATCTCAAAACTAATTAGATAAGCTCTCAGGTCAAAAATTAAGAATAATATGAGCCAAGAAGTTATTAAAAGAAAAATAATGAGAGAAAAAATAAATGAGTATTCTTAATTTCACCATAAAACAAACATTGATGGCAAGAATCTCCTATCAAGGATGAGAAGGAAAATCAGGAAATCAAGGATGCCAACCAAGAATCCAAAAATATGAAAGCGGGTCATATGCCCTGACGGTGGGAAAACTGGATCCCAGGATCAGTATTGTCATGAGTAAATTGATCAGCTGTCACAACAGAAGGTCGTGGGGACCATGCTCTGAGTAGGCAGTAGCAAGGAGGAAGAGTAAGACAATCACATGCCAAAGGTTGTCTTAATCAGCGTAGAGTATAGATCAATTGTTCTCTGCTAGAACCTAAGAAGTATTTAACCTGGTGGTCTAAGGTGGTTTCTCCTGTCCCAATCCTATTCTCGCTGGAAATCGTGGCAAGAGGGGGGGTGTTGGGATTTTTGCCCACATTTCCAGATGTCTAGATTACCATGGATTGCTAGGGGATAAATCTCTGTAGTTTTTGAATTGGATATAGGTTGACCCCAATTTTGGGTTGTTAATGTTTGGGGGATTTTAGGTAAATTCGCCTTGTTCAGATCTGTCAGGGATTGATCCAGTTGAATGCTTAAGATCTCATCAAACAGAGTTGGTGATAAAATGAGGCATCTAATAGTTGATTTTGATTAACTATCAGGTGTACCAATTGGGATCAGTTAACTTCATCACCAACTAATTGGCGTTAAAGGAGAAATTTTCAAGGAGAGTGATGCTGCCTGCAACTAGTTAATCAATCAGTTTATTGCACCCTGCCTTAATGGGTAACAAGTCCCACTACCTAAGCAGGTCACTTGTCAAATATGGTCAGTTCAATTGTATTGAGAGGAAAACGTTAGGGACACGATTTTTGACTCTTTCCATTTTATGTCTCAAGGATGTCCAGTGACGGAATCCTAACCAGGATGAGGAAGACCATCGCTGATGAGATGACAAAGGGTAAACTAATGTCAATGGCTGCCATTTCATAGCTGAGGCGCCAACTGAGGGTTGGACGCCAAATTCCCTCTATAAATTACTCAGATAATTCACTTAATAAAAAACAGCAATTAACAGAACTCATTATTAGTTATATTCATCTTCAAGGAAATCAATTGCTGTGTGCTTTAATATGGGACTCTAATAAAATAAAGAGTTAAGACCTAGGATCCTGAGAGGAGAATCTGTTCTGATATGAGAAAAGCTGCTGACTTTGTTTCACCAGATTAAAGGCCGTAAACTAGGATCTGAGCGTGGATCAAGTTGGGCTGATAAGGGAATAAATCCCTACTGAGGAATTCTAGAGTATTTTGAGGATAAAACCAGTCAAGCATTGGACCAAGCACTGATCTATTCAACTATGAATAATAGTCTTCATATTATTATCAAGTATATCATATACCATCAGACAACGCAAAGGGTGCGCAAACCAAACCTGTTCATTTATCAATTAGGTTTAATACTTGTGAACGAGCAGCTAAGCACCTAGATTTTTAACAACCCCCATCTTCATTCCCGCGCTCAGCTCTTAATCCTTAATATTCTCTAATCAGTTTTGACTTTTTCACTTAGTAATTCCCTATTTGCTATAATTGTAGGAGTTTCGTTCTATCATTGAGGCTTTAGCGGAATTCCCTCAATTTGCCAAACTATACATACTTTGATTGATTCGCCTCACATTGACATAACCTCCCACTTGATCTCAAGGCTCACCTCAACTCATAAACTATGATCCTCTGGATATATGGCTTATCATCCATTAATATCAATTACTCAACATACTCCCCCTTGATGGAATGATAAGCTCCTATTGCTTGTATGCCTGAAGGGACTTTGCATGTACTCAGTTGATAGCTGAACACCCATAGGTTCCTTAATAGTGTAGGCGTTGACATAAGTCTTCTTGATTATCTCAAACAGTCCAATCCATATGCTGGTGAGCTTGTTCCTTCTTTCAAACCCATGTTGGTTATGGAACAGGACAAGATCTCCTACCCTAAACTATGGGAGGCTACTGCGTCTACTTTGGTAAGTCACATGATCTCAAATCTTCTTAGCTAAACTAGTAGAATATGATTCAGTTTTGAGTTTAATTATCATGTCTGTTAAATTAGTCAAATAGCGCTTGGGTTCTACTCCTCTGGTATCCTCCACACAGGAATAAAGCAATGCCAGCAAAACTGGATGTTTTCCATAAAGTAATTGGAAGGGACTTTTCCCCATCAACAAATGATAGCTGATATTGTACGCAAAGATGGCAGTGGATAGAAGGGTACTACAGTCAGCAAAGCAACCATTTATAAGCTTATAGAGAATGTTGACCAAGGTGCCGTTGGCCCATTTGACCATCCCATTGGATTCAGGGTTGTATGGTGTAGTTAAGTCCCCGTGGATGGCCATAAACTCGTTCAACTTAGGAAGGACATGTGATATGAAACTTGTTACATTATTGATGATAATAAACTGCGGACAAACATGTCACTGTATGACACACTCCATAATGAACTTAGCGACAGTTAAAGCTCCTAAGTCCCTGATTGCTCTTGCTTTCACCCACCTGGTCAAATGATCTATGGCTACAAGTTTATACTTGGAATGATTCACATCCATAGGCAGAGGGACTACCACATCAAGGAGCCAGTGTGCCACGAAAAATGGGGCTTAACCAGCTTATAGGTAGAATGCTTGTGGAAAGGTTGCTCTCACTTAACACTGGTGACAAGCAATAATCTCAAGAACATTGTAGTGTATGCTCTCCCAATAGTAACGTGGTCGCAAAAACTCTAACATTTTCTGCACCCCACCATGACCTATCGCCCTATGTGCATCCAATATAATCGCTGGCCTGGCTGAGGGTTTCAGGAAGCTCAGAATCAAATCTCCAATACACTTATAAAATTCCCATTGCACAATAAGGTCTCACGGCAAAGCCCATCTAGCACTTTGATCATTAGTGGTAGCTCATTGTGGTAATAGCCCATAATCATCTTCTCATACAATATGTCGGCCAGATCTGCCATGATGGTGATCATTGGTAATTGCCAGTGATATATGCATTCTGGTGTTTTGCCCAGGGTTGTGGACAATCTCAAAGTCATATGCTTGGAGCTTCAGGGCCCATTGCGCAAGCCACCCTTCAGGTTCTCACAGATTCTGCAGCCACCGCAAAGATGCATGGTATGTGACTACTTTGAATTTATCCCTGTGGAGGTAGACCCAGATATGTTTATATGCAATATTACTGCTAAGCACTCCCGCTTGGTCACGGTGTAATTCTGTTCAGGGCATGTTAAGCTTCAGCTATTTGATGCGATGGGATGCTCCACACCATCATCATCTTAGTTTGGGATGATACCGTCCCTACAACAGAAAGAGAAGCGTCCATTTGCACAATAAATTTCTCCATAAAATTAGGGTATTTCAAAATGGGCGCGCTAGACAACGCGGTCTTTAAGACATTGAAAGCGTTTTGACAACAGTCAGTCCAGGCAAAGGTAGCATTTTTTTAATAACTCTATGAGCAGGGCTCCAATAAGCTAAAGTTGGGAATGAACTGCTAGTAGTAACCAACTATCCCCAAAAACACCTGGATATCCCACTTATTGCCCATCCAAGTCATCTTGCTTAAAGCTTCCACCTTTTCTGGATAAGGACTAACCCTTTATAGTCTACCACAAAACTGAGTTATTCCAACTGCTTCTTGAAAAGGTGGCACTTTTGGGGCTTAATCTTGATGTTAGCTTCAGCAAGTCGTTGGAACACTTGTTCCAGGTGGCTGAAATGCTCCGTGAAAGTCCTCAAGAACACATGTTCTTGTCAAGGTAGACTAGAACTCAAGACAGCTTCAGGTCACTCAAGATTATGTTCATAGCCCGCTGGAATGTAGCTGGGGCGTTGTACAAACCCTGTGGCATACGTGTAGGCTGTAATAACCCTTTTGAGGTGATTATAGCGCACTTTTCTTGTTACACAGCTAGCAACTTGATTTTCCAGTACCCCAATATCAAGTCCATAGCGGAGAGATATCTGGCACTGCCCAGACAATCTAAAGAATTTTTGATTTGTTGAAGCGGGTATAACTCTTTTTCATGATGCTGTTAAGCTTCTGGTAGTCAATTACTACTCTATAGGTGCCATCTTTCTTCTTGACAATTAGCACCAGGACTCCCAAGGACTCTTTGACGGCTCTAACATTCCCTGTTCAACAAATTTATCTATCTTCTCAGATACAACTTCTTTTGCAGCCTTTGAGTGAAAGATAGGCCAAGACCACGTAGGAGTGATCTCTCATGTCCAACTGATGCATAATCCCACATGTACATCCCAAGTCATGGTTGTCAGAACTAAAAATGCTTTGATATTTATCAAACAGATCCATCACCCTGTCTTTCTGATCCTCTGACAGGACAGTTATATTCTCAAGTTTAACCACATTCATTACGTTGGATGAGATTTTTATAGGTAGCCTGAGGTCTTCCCAAGAACCAAAATTGTGTATACGGTGGAACTCATCAGTAGAAATAAAATGCAGATAAGCCAACACTTAGCCTTGTCCTTCATAGACTCCTTCTGTTGGTTCTCTATCAACACCTTCACTTCCCCTTCCTGGCAACAGAAGCCCAGGAGCCACATGGGGTTCTAGCTGTGATTGATGGAAGGGCCTTATAATTTATCTATAGAGTCCTTCAGGGATGTCTATTTTGAGCTTCGTCCCTATTATAACCTGATACCCAAAAGGGATACTTAAAGCACTTGCAGACCAAAGTGGAATACCATTGTACTCATAAATCTAGTTAGGAAGAGCTTGTCCAAATCTTCATCCGCCAATTTCAAACAGGAATCACTCCATTGCTATATACAAGTTTAATTTGGCTGGAGAAGATTATGTCTTCTGGGATTCCATTGGAGGTAAGTAGTTGGGGATCCGTTGTCCCAGAATACTAAAGGTTCCCTCAGCCATATCAATCATTGCCCCAAATTGCCGCATGAACGTGGACCCAATCATCATGTCATATTGATTATTAGTCTGAACCACCACTGGAGCAGATGCCCTACCAAACTAAACCTCATAGGCAACGCTCTGTAAGCGCCCTCTGACACAGTGAATGCCCCTGAGGTCTCATACACTACTCTGTGTTCCACATCAGGCTTCAGTTGAGCATTAGCTACAAGTTTGGTGGTTATAATATTGACAGGAGCGCCAGTATCTATAATCACCCAGTTTTTTAACTTAAACAAAAATATCACAGTATGTACACTCCATATAAGAGGAACCATTGGTATTTATTACATGAACAACCATGGGCTTTCAGTTAACTGAAGAAGTGATAATAACAGCGCCAACATGAGGATACTCCTGGGCAATTTTCTCTATTGTAATCGCCATGCTCACCCCTTCCAGGGTTGCAACATTTGTTGAGGGTCCAACTTTGACTGTACCATTCCGCTCAAGAACTTTCTAGGCGTACCGTTTTTGTGCATCTCAACGGAACTCAAAATCTGCGTTATTGGGGTTTAGCCCTTGGCTTGAGGCCAAGATATCTTAGGGGATTTGTTGATATAATAAATTATCAGGGTTAGTCCAGGACTGACACAAAGCAACTTGTAGGAATCATCTGGGACAAATAAGTTTGAATTATTGGAAGTAGAGCGTCCCGTCTCTACTCCACTTGATCTTTTCCTTGTTCTTTGAAGGCAACGGGTACTGCATGGACATTCAGTTTGCCCATACATTTAGCTGCATAATGGTTTCTTTAGCCGCACAAAAAAAGCATAGTAAATGGCACTCGTTTCTGTATCACACCCACAGGTCCATGTTGGAAATCAAATGATGGATTGTAATTCAGCCAATGACGAGCTAGTTGAGTTTAATGGGGGCGGAAAGGAACTGCCAGAGCATTAATCAGAAAAGGATTAAATACAGATTGTACCCAAGTTGTTGGTATCCATTTTCAATGAGGATTCAGTAGCAGTTTCAGAGAATTTCCATTCAACATTGGGAGCACCAAATGTGATAGACAGACTGCGTAAACAATTGATAATTTTTAATAGTTCCGTGTCATCTTGAAAAATGTGGACCATAGCATTATGCAGTTCTTGATATGGCTTGACAGCCGTCATCATCACTATGCCCACCTACTTGTTAGTTAAGATATTCGCTCCCAACAACACATGAGCCTCAGCTGTGAACCACTCCATGAACTCCGCCAATGACACATTATCTTGAAACTGTATAGCCAAAACTCTTCCTTAAGCCGCGCCACTTTCGCCACCCCCCTCCCCAAACAGGGTATTACAGTCTCCTTCACCTCTTGATATGTTACAGTACTACTCTTAAGGTAACATGTGACCTGGTCAGCGCTCTTGACATCCAGAACAGATAACAACGGTTTAACTTTTCGCCAATTGGAAGCCCCTTCTACTACAAATTTGAACCGCTTAAAAAATCCAGGTATGTTTCCATCGCCATTTAAATGGGGCAGCTTGTCTATGCATACCCCTCCCTCTTCAATGATACTAATCCATTTCCGCTATGCACAGTATGGCCACCCTGTAGTGTCATCCAAGCGGTCAGCAGTTGGTTAATTGGCAGCCAACCAAGTGCAGTTGGTGGAAGTCCTTGTCCAGCTGATCTGTTATAGCCTTATTCTCACAGAAAAGCATTTTTGGACCTGGAGTAGTGTATCCAAGGCTTGTTTTAGTTCTACATATTGAGATAACTCAATAAACTGAGGTATTACCCCATCAAGGGGAACCAGTTGCACCATTGCTTGGCAAATATGAAACTTTTTTATAAGTTGATCAATGGGCCCCCTGTAGTGAGCACCACTGTTAACTTTTGTCAGCTTTGGCTGAATCTGCTGAGCTTATTACATATATTGAAACCCACTGAACAACAGATGAGTGATATGATCATCATTGATCCACAATAAATAACAATAAAGTATAAATAATAAGGAGTTTTCACCCCATTTAAAACTAGTTTATTATATATATATTAATGGACTATTTCCACTAAACCCTTTTTCTTTTTTCTTCTTCCAAAAAGACCCCCATCTTCATTCCCAATCGCTCAACTCTAAAATCCTTGGTATTCTTTAATCAGTTTTGACCCTTCCGCTTATAATTCCTTATTTGCTACAATTGTAGGGGTTTCCCTCTATCATCAAGGCTTCAGTGAAATTCCTTCAATCTGTTAAACTATGGATACTTCAATTGATTCACCTCACATCGACATAACCTTCCTCTTGATCTTAAGGCTCACTTCAACTCATAAACTATATTCCGCCAGATATATGCTTATCATCCAGTCATATCAATTTCTTGACACCTTATAAAATCAGGGTATAGCATCGCTTTACCCTCAGCGCAACTGCAAAACTTATAAGAATCTTTAAGATAATCAATATAAACACTTTACTGTTCAATTTTATCCATAGGTATAAAAAATGGCATAATAAATTAACTTATTAGATTAAGATGATTAGTATTGCCTTATTATATAAAGTAGTTTAAAGTGAATCAAATTCTCAAATAGTTTTTATATACTTATGTTCAAAAAAATTAACAACCTTATTTATTATTTAAGTATTGGATATTTATATAATGAAACTAAAAGCTATATAATAATTTTTTATTAATATAAAGCAAGCCTACCCATTTGTTTTGATGTAATAAATGAGGATTTAATTATTTAAATATATTAAAAAGCACTCTTCCAGGATTTGGGATATGATTAAATAAAAGATAATTTGGAATCTAATTCCAAGGTGATATTTAAGATCAATTTTGAATATTTTATTTATTGCAGGGAAGGCCAACCAGGGGATGGACACTTCCAATAAGACATCAAAGAAAATGAAACTCATGTAATAGGAGGGCACCCCAGAGAAGCTAATGCTGTCTCCTGTTGCCAGCGAGAACGCCACTACTGGGAGGGGGTCACGTGTATAGGGGCAGGAGCCACTATTGAACACGTGTGTAGGAAGGGGTCAGAGTTGATGAACTAAACCTAGAACCAGGAGGAAACCAACTGGTGGCGACGTGGTGGGAGGTATCCAAACATCCACACTTAAAAGTGGTCCACTAAGTGCAACTGGAACCGGCGGACAGCTTCTTGGAGGGTGGGGGTGGAGCCTGAGATGGCATCCAAGACAATCATGTGGATAGTCCACATGGCGATTGTGACCACTAAAGCACAGAGGGAGGATGGAAGGGGGAAGGCCATTGATAAAGCAAACATATCTTTAGAAAAACTGAAGGGCTGTTCCTGATCCTGGCAAAGCAGACGTTGTACCTCACACCATATCGCTTTAGATGGAGGGCACTTTTCCAGGCGGTGAAACAGCATTCCATATTGGCCACACATGACACAGGATGATTGTAAAGCGTTAGAGTGTTTGGCAGTATGGTACACCTATCTCAAGCAGCGCCACACATGGGAATGGACATGAGGCTGCAGAAGAGGGTGGTGGGCGTACTTCCAAATGGCTTTCTGGGTATCAAGGGAATAAGGGATGTCCATAATGTCCAGGTAGTCCACCCTGGACAAGGTATGGGGCCTCGCGGGTATCAAACCGTTCAGAATGGGTAGTACCTGTACCTCCTGGGTGAACTGAGGAGAGGGGCGCCCCCTCTGAGCTGTGTGCCCACAAATATGAATCCTCCACTCAGCGCTCCACATGGAGAGGAGGATCCATTTGAAGTGGGGTGTAGTCCCATGTGGACCTGCAGCCAAAGGATGGGAAGCCAGATATTTTAACAAAGAGTGTGGGTGGGACGGGTTGGTGAGGCCCAGGGCGTGGGAGAAATTGGAGCAGGCCACGCGGAACCAGTGTTGGGCTGAAACTGTAGGGTTGGTAACGGCAGCAATCCAGGTGCCAAGGATTTTGGCAGCATGGGCCTCAAAGTTGAGCAGGCCCATACCTCCACTATGGCGAGGGCCAAACATGACCTCCAGTCGCACTGGCGGTGGGCGGCCTGACCAAAGCAACCCTTGCAGAAGGGCATACAGTGACTTGAAGAAACTTGGGGAAAAAGCGATGGCGTGGGCCCAATCCAAACTTTGGAGAGTAGCATAGAGTTGGCTAGTACAACCCTGCCGGTAAGGGAAGTAGGACGGGCTCTGAGGGAGGCTATGCGTTTTGTCACGTTGTCCAGAATATGTTTTCCATCACCGTTGAGACATACCCGCCTGCCTCCAACCACACCCCCAAATGGTGGACTGGCCCAACGGTGGGGCTTGGCACAAAGGGGAGCACAAGTGGGGTGGTGTGGGTTGGGCAGGGTAAGCAAGCGCGTGCACTAGCAGATGGGGTGAATTTGAAACAGGGCGCTGAGGCCCAGCGGGCTTGATACTGACCAAGGAGAATAATTTCAGTTTTGGAGGCGTTGAGTGCAGCATTACTTACCATGGAGTAAACCTATATAAGAGCTTCAAGCGCGCATGCATCATGATTGTAGACACCCCAACCACACAGTCATCAGCAAATGCCAACATTTTGACTGGGGCTTGGCCTTGCACATGGACCCCAGTAAGGCGGACATTCACATTTCAAAGAAGTGGGTCAAGGCTGAAGTTGTATAATAGTGGACTGAGAGGGTCCCCTTGGCGTAGGCCCCTTTGAGGGCGAACTACATCTGTGAGAAAGCCAGGGCCACGCACAGCCATTGTGGCGGATTTCTTCAGAAGCATCACCCATTTGATGAAGCGAGGGGATAGGCGGAATTGGTGGAGGCAGGCCCTGAGGTAATCCCGTTAACTCTATCATATGCCTTCTGTTGGTCTAAAAATACTAGTGCACCAGAGTCTGTGGACTGACAGGCGTTGCCACAGTGTGCACGTTGTCCCAAATTGACCTTCTGAGTATGAAACCGAATTGTTCTGGGGAGATGGTCGCAGATGCTACAATCCCTAAACGGTTAGCCATGATTTTAGTTAAAATTTTTGTATCCATGTTAGTTAAAGAAATGGGGCGCCAGTTAGCTAAGTCTAGCTTATACTCTTTTTTGAATAGCTTAATAGTGTAGGCCTCTTGCCCTCCTGGTAGGAGGCGCATTTCCAAAAGGCACTGGTTAAGAGAGGCAAGCAACAGTGGGGATAAATACTTGAAATACTTCTTATAGAACTCATAAGGAATGCCATCAGGGCCTGGGCATTTCCTATATGGTGCACCACAGATGGCGGACCAGAGTTCATCTGGAGTAATCAAATTCATCAATTTCAGGAAACAGAAAATGGTGTGGATGTATGCACTATCGAGAAAATCACCATTTCAGCCAGTGGAATTGGGTCAGATCAGTACAATTCAGAGTAATAGTTTTGTATCTCAATCGCCACTTCAGCCAGCATATCTGCTACGGAATTGTCTGGCCGTCGCACCTGTGTACAGGCCAATCTCTGGTGTGGTGTGATGAATTTTTGAAAAAAGTAAATGGAGCACATGTCACCCACCGTGATGTGTTTAGCTCTTTACTGAACACAAACCCAATGCTTGTGTTGTCTCTCAAGAGTGTTAAGGTGGGCGGCTACTTCCACCCACTGTGACCCCAAGCAGGGCTGTAGCCCATGGCAGGGACGTTGGACTCCAGGTGGGCAAACTCTGCCAGAGCGTGCAAGATGACCACCGAGGTAGATCGTGAGCATCAGGAGGAAAGGTGGCGAGCCTGGCGGATTGTATCCACTTTAAAGGCAGACCAAGTGGAAATTGGATCAGCGTAAAATGGTGCAATAAACTCCAGATCCATGGTCATGGATTCCATTTACAAGGAAAATCTTGGCGACACAATTTCAGCCAGGTGAAGTTTGCACCAACTCAGAGCCTGAACTGCTGGGTTGGGTAGATGGAAGGATATCGAAACCATCCTGTGGTCATAGAAATTGATCTTTGTCATGGTGAAATGGGAAATCTGGGTACAAAATTTCAACGGTGTGAGGATAAGGTCAATGCGAGACATGGACCTTAACTGGCCGTTGTGGACGTGGGGGCACAACATGTTTTTAATAAGTGGAGCATGACACTGCAAAGTATCGACCAACTTTAGGGTGGCTTGAGGATGTGGAGTTCAACGTGTCCCTATAGCGGCAAAGATGAGAAAGGCCAGTGGTTAGTGGATGGATTCAACCAACAGTTCATGTCACCAATGATAAAAGGTTTAGGGGGCAACAGAATGGAATTGACAGACGAGAAATATTCCCAACATTATTGTGCACAGGTTGGGGCATAAATGTTGACAATAGCGTGCACTTCATCAGCCCACAAAAAATTGACAATGAGGATGCAGCCACTAAGGAAGGATTCAGATGATAAAATTTTAAAATTATTGTTTTTTGAAGTAGCACCCCACAGTGCTATGACCAGAAGGAGAGAGAAGGGAGGAGCATTGTTTTCCATGTGTCCTCAGAACTGCGCAGACAATGGGACTCCTGAATGGCCAGGATATCCACGGGTAAATTTTGTTGTAAAAAACCTAGTTTCCTAGCCCAGGATGGTGAGGCCTTGAGTCCAGCGATGTTCAACATCCCTAAAGTTAAGGCTCCCCCCCATTGCACCTTAGGTGCGAGGGGAAGGGCACCTGAGCCCTTAAGCCTTCTCTTGTTTTTCACGGCAATTGTTGGCGCCTTGGGTACATGATGTAACATAATCGGCGTTATGGGTAGCTTTAGCGGTTGGGTTCACATTGGCTTTTGCCTTCACTTTTTTCCCTGCTGCAGGATGAGATTTTTGCGGTGTGTGCATTTGTGGTGCACCACCGCTTGGAAGTGAAATGTCATCAGGAAAATTGGAGACTGATTTGGTTCCAATTGATGCTTGGGTGCATTGGTCAGGAGAAACTGACTCGCCCATCAGGATTTAAGTTTGGGCGGCCCAAACGTCTTGGGCGTCCCAATCTGATTGGTTGAGAAATTTGCAAGCTGCTTCCACCGCAAAAGTCTTGATGTCCTCCTGGAGCTTGGAGGGCGGGATAGCAGAAGTGGTCTTGGCCGCCTCCTTGGCCGCTGCCTTGCAGGCCTGTTTGGCCTTCTTCCGCTCTTGAGGGGATATTGGCTTTACTAGTAAGTAGCAGCCCTGCGCTCCCCACGGAAAGGCTGACATTGTATTGGCAGTCAGTTCATAGTGGTCCTCACCTCCGCACATTGAATCTGAGGGAATTTCTTGGAATGTGATGCCCTCCTTGGAGGGGCAGGTGTGTGCCTTGTGGCCAAAAGCGTTACAAAAGGTGCAGATGGGAGGTGCGCTGTCCACGGTGAGCCTGAAAGGGTGGGTGACATGCCCCTCAATGTTGACAAAAGCGGTATGTGGGATTTGGGTTAGATCCTTTGCTATCCCCTCAGCTGGGGTTAGGACTGCAATTGCTTTGCCAGTGCACAGGTTTGGCATCAGCGTAAAGCACTGCATTTTGAAGGATTTTATTTTGCTTTATATGGTGAGCTCAGCCTTCAGGTGTTGTTTTAGTATGGTGTGTTTGACCATAGTGGGCAGAAAGTTGAAAGTGACTAAAATTTGATTCAATTTTGTCCATCTGGTGCGCTTAGTTTTGATGACCCGCTGCCCATCCAGGAGGTCTACTACAACGCGCACCATTGCAGCTCCATCCGCCGCTTCCTTGCTCTCAAAACCAAGATCCAGCCAACCGCATGGCATGGAATGAGGTGCGACGTACACCATGTTTGAGAAATGAGTGTGTACATCCCCACAAAACTTTTCCCAAAGCGCCACCTGCTGAATATCCAGGAATACCCATACTCCATGTTACACTGATGAGAGTGGTTTAGAGTGCAGCATATTGATGTACTGGTTGCATCGTGCTTGCCAAGCTAAAATTTCTAGGGAAATGGTTACCATCAGTTTTTGTTAAGTTTATCTATTCCTCTGGGTTCACCGGGGCGTTTGCAAACTTTAGATGTCGCAGGGCCCACACCTGTGCCCTTGACCTTACTTGCCCAACTTCTCCTCAACATGGGTGTCAACTAATCTCCCCAGTGAGATTATCAAACTTTTACCAGACTTGAATTGAATAAATGTTGCAAAAGTGATTGCAATGAGAGAGAAAATTTTCACAATTTGAAATATTAGTGTCATAAATCATACATTTAGTATAGACAAAACACTCTCCTGAAAGTACAGAAAGGCCTTCCAAACCAGAGGATAAAGGACAGTAATAACTAATTTAATGCTCAAAGATATTTTGATAATTGGTACGCCCCCTTATGATCTATAGCTATATTGTATTAACAAAGGGAAGTTGACCAGGAAAGAGACAATATCAAATGCTCAAGATTATAAGTACTCATAAAGATTATTAAAGTATAATTTTAACTTTCCATACATAACTATTTTATTTTCAATCTAGTAACTAGCTGATCTCATGAGTATCACCTACGCATTGAGGACGTTTCTCCCTTAATATATAAGTATTGAGATGACCATTACTTCCCAAGTTTGATCCCAGTAGATGAAGTTTGGTAGGGAACAAAATATAACTGTGTTGGCGTTGCACTATTGTTTAAACTGGGATATTGAACAGTAAAGCTGTCCATGGGGTTCCTGGCCTTTCAGAACATTATGCTGGAGGATTATTGGGATTTACCCCTTATTTCTTACTTAATTTTTAATTTAATTTTTAATTTGTGTAGTATCATCCTCAGGTCAGCTCAGATTGAATAAACAATTGAAAAAATAATTAAACATGTTACAACTGACACTTTGTAAACCCTGGTTCTTTACCAA
This sequence comes from Massospora cicadina, assembly GCA_022478985.1. NCBI lineage: Eukaryota > Fungi > Entomophthoromycota > Entomophthoromycetes > Entomophthorales > Entomophthoraceae > Massospora > Massospora cicadina. The sequence continues at coordinate 30,379 of JAKSZP010013370.1, forward strand.
GATAGCTGACCTTTTCCTCCATCCATTCCAACAAAAGTTTGGTGCTTTTGCTAGGTACTCTGAGCACCCCATGAACATGGATAATAAAAAGGTGAGAACAGCTCTGGTTTTGACATGTCTTCTTCCTGTGAGACCACCCAACTTTGCAAATGGTGGTGTCCTATAATATAATAAATTATCTGCAGCATCAGATAATCTTTAACTACCAGCTTCTATGGAAGTAAATCTTTTTTTGATCTACTGCCCATTAGCAGTAGAAAATTACAGACTTCTTTGATTCTGTTTAGCTTCTCATAACTTGGCCTTTGTACTAGGAGTATGAGAACTTGAAGATGAGCTCTAGTATTATTGACATAGATGAAGAGCTTATATGTCTCTGTCAACCTTTACAATGATCAAGTTGAGTAGGACAAAAAGACCTCTATTTATGTCAATTTTTCTACATGCATTGTATCAAATATTATATGTAGTGAGTCTTCATCGTCAAAAACTTTTCCAGCATCTCAGATTATATGAAACTTTGAATTATCTACTTGAAGAAACATATGATTCCGCTTCTACCTTTATTATAGAAAATTGACGCGTTATACTTTAAAACCACCACCTTTTTTGTTTGAAATGCACCAATAAGTGTCCCTTTTTTATAAAAAATAATAAGTTATATATGCTCTACTATAGCTGTGCTCCTTACTCAGTTGAAGATTCTTTCAATTAAAGATTGTAATAGTGCTGATAATCTGCATTCTCATATCTATAATTTGGGTTTTTTGGTAGTTCAAATTGATAAGGAAAAATTTGCTTTATCAAGCCTAGATTTTTATGGATGCTCATCAAGTTTTGAGCCCTCTTGGAAGCTCCAGCCAAATGGACCCCCTGGACCTCCTGGACCTTCTTTGAATCCATGGATAGATGGGATTTGGTTAACAGTGGACTCAAGGGCCACCTAGATCACCCGGCCTAATTAGGTTCTGTGGGAGTTCTTGTATGCCATATTGCAAATTTGACACTTTAATGTTCTGCAAAAAGCAGCTCAACATTCAGCTAGGCTGTAACACTAGTGGAAGAAGCCTTAACTATGGGAGAGTTCACTTTAAATTTGAATTTCATTGTTTTCCCATCATGACAAGCTCAAAACATTGTTTTCCTAAAAACATGTATAAGGGCATAAACAGAAAAGCCTTACAGTAGAATAAAAGCAATTAAAAATTTAAATAATGATCTTGTATTGAGAAGTGAAGTTTGGCAACTCAATCAGACCCTAACTTTCAAAACTTCCCTTAATTCTGCACATGAGCGAGCTGACCTCACTTAATAAAATGTGAATATATTGTGCCATAAGTTTATGCCTCTCAACCTCAGTACTACCCCAGTAAAAATAAGGTACCATATCCATATATGTACCGCCACAAAAATCCATGTATTTATCAATTTGACTCCTACCATTGAATCTTATAAGCCATCAGCTATTTATTTTCCCAGAGAAGAAAGCATTTACTCTTTTTTTATGTTTATTAGTTTGCATTGGATAAAAAGCTGAGTCATAAGAAGCTTAGGCACCTACCTACTTTCCTCAGTTAGGCTTTTCAAGACATCATGTACCACATATGATGAACTGTCAAACTTGGGCTGATTTTAAAGTGGCTTTTATCAAAGAAATTGGCATTGATCTAACTTTGGTAGCTAAAAACAGACATTTATGGAAAAAAATTAACCATGAGAGTCTATCCTTATGTTTTCCATCAACTTTAACTTTCTGCTTAGACTCTAGTTTCAATAAACTGACCTAATAGTGCTGTTACCATTATAATGTCCGCATTTAACACTTTTACTTAAATTAAACTTTATCTCAATTTTTTGAAGCACCATTTAGTTCACAATTGCATATCAAAGAGGCTCTTATGGAAATCCCAACCAATTTTTTAAGATTTTTGGACCTTCTCAAGATACACTAAGACTATCCCTTAAATTCTAGCATTAGCATACTTTCAAATTAACAATCAGAAAATACTGAATCTTTTGAAAACTCACAAATCAAACCACATAAAATAAAACCAAATGTCCTAAAATAAGGCAGCAAAAATTGGTCAACTTATGACAGGATGCTTTTTCTGATAATGAATCTCATGTGCCTCAGATTAAAAATCTCATGCCATGTACATATAGCTTTTTTGTGCTTGCTAATCCTGCGGAAGTTGACTTACTAACCACTGTCAAGGCAATATATACTTAATTCTAACTAACCCATAAATATTGGTTTATCATTTAATTGAACTATTACTGTCAGTTCAGATAGTCAAAGCTAGGCAAAATGATATTACTTCTAGTGTATTTAAAATCCTCAAAGTAGCCAGTTCAAAAACATAAGCTTTACTCTTTAAAAATCTAAACTGACTGTTTACTAGCTGTGAACCCATATTTTGGATCCTCAGTGGCTTGAGTAGAGGTATTGGGCCATAAAGGCAAAGTTCTAGCTATTTTAAAAATCAGCTCTCTATTCAACATTATTTCCTTCAAAACTATTTAAAAATTAGTATGAATCCTGATTTAATAGATGATGCAAAATAAGAAACTGGCGAATTAAACCCCCAAAAAATTATATTTAAGAAAACCTTGCCCCTTTGATTTAGTATTTTTCTGATTTTTTCATCGCTCATAGCCTTTATCTATAGTAGCTATGAATTACTAATGGATTTCGATTTTTGAGGAGGTTCAATTTTATTATAAACCACAAAGAAAAGTACTTACCCTTTTTTAAGATACAGAATTTTAAATAATCAATCCCCATACTAAGGTTAAAGGAGTCCTAAAAGAAGCGTTATTGTCTTGTTGAATAATCTTTCTTATGTCATGTAGAGTTCCACTTTTTAGAAACCAATAAAAAATTAACACCAAATATCGTTGATGCTGAAGATGAAATTCATTTACTTCACCATTTTATCATAGTACTTAACTTGATCACAAGTTATAGTGGACACTTACGTTTGTTCTCATACTACTAATACTTATGTTCAGTAGTTTTTGGCTAAGCTACCCCATTTAAAAATTCATTATCTTGTCCTGGTATTTTAGACTTAGCATTTGAGAATTCATTCAATATTATTGATGAACCTAACTAACAATTATCAATGTCCCTTGTCATGTCACAATTACTAATATAAAGCTTGAAACTATTGACCAAGTTGTGGATGATAACAGCTTTGGAACTCCTCAGAATTTTTGGACTCAAGAAGCCTACTGCAATTGGGTTAGTGGAAAGTAAAATTTGAGACTCCCTTACCGTAGAAAACTTCAAGACGTGGAAGCCCTACTAGACAAATTTGAGGATAATATATCAAAAAGATCTGGTGATTATGAAAGAATATTAGGGTATTTTATTTCATCAGATCCAATAATCTCCATCCTATAAAATCCAGAGCATATCAAAATTACAAAAAGTTGAAGTATCTCATTTAGTCCTTTAAATAAAGCATATACTAAAGGATTTACTGCTTAAACTTTTAAGAAGTCCATGGGCCTCTCATTTGCTGCTAATATTCAAGAAAGATGCTGTACATAGAGTTCAATAAGGATTACTGATTTTTAATTTCATCACTAAGAAAAACAGTTACCCCCTTGCTAAAAATGACAACTATCTTTTCCTAATGTCTGGTTCAAAGTATTTTCCACATTAGATTTTGCCAGTGGATAATTTCAGTTATATTTATCCCTGAAATCTTAAAAAATGTGCCATTATCTCTAAGAAAGAACTATTTGAGAATACACAAATGCCATAGGGGCTATGCAAAGCTCCTACCACACTTCAAAAAAGCCATGAATGATCTATTAGGAGCTCCATATGGTCATGTGTGTTAGCATACCTTGACAAAATCCCTATTTCTTAAAAACCTTAATTGCCCACCTAGCTTATCTTAAAAAAGTTTTCCAGAAGTTAAGCCAGGCCTTACTGAAGTAAAAGCCTTCAAAATGTTGCTTTTTTAAATAAAATTTAAAAATTAAATCACAAAACAGGGCAATAAGGACATTTAAAATATTAGTAAGGTCACTTCTATCTCCTAAATACCGCCTCCAAAAATCAATTCAGGACATACAATTCTTCTTTAGAATGGTTGAACAATACTAAATGTTAATTCTTGGCGTTTGAGCTCGATTCCGCTGAGTTGGTTTTACACAGGGCATGAGCCACTGAGCAACCAAATCGTACGATATGAGGATCGCCGATTTATAATAATACTTATAATATGTATGGAGCTATCGCCCCTGATTCAGACCTTTATTTTAATATTAATCGCAGACTTATCTGCGCGCTCCTCTTGTAAAAACCTTCTTTCCTTTTATCTTCCATCAGACTCTTTATACCTCGGTTCCTCAGCCGGATGCATCCTCGGCTTGGTACTCTTCTATTCTGCTTTCCTTTTCAACTTACTCTTATTTGTATCGAATCTCGGCATAAATCCTCTCGATTCGCCGAATGCCTCATTTCGATGCGCTTAAATTACCAGTACCGGTTCGATTCCATCGGATTCCATACATTCCGCCATATCGACTTAGGGCTTATCATCCAGTCATATTGGAATCGCGACACTAAATATTCACCCCTCGACTTTATAGTGTTTAAGAGTTCTTAATTTATCTACTAAAAAGGAGTATGCTTTCAACAGGGTGAAGAAAAACAGTCCTTGTACTTTTTATGGTTAATACTTACTCACTCACCTGTTTTTCTGAATAGTTTATTCAACCTTTATACTCTATAAAGATGCTAGCAAAATTGGTGTAGGAGACATTTTATCTAAACTTAATGAGAATCTGGTGAACCATCACAATTAATAATATAGAAAGGCTTTTACAAAAGCTGAACGTAACTACAGTGCCATTAGTAGAGTCCTTAAATGTTTTTCTAGCCATCAAGAATTCCTGATCCTGCTATATGGGACCCACTTTACTATTAGAGCAGATCATACATACCTCTTTGACCGCACAGAAAATGAAAGATCCATATAGGCGCTTAGCTCAATGGGACCTCAAGTAAAAATTATAGATTCTTTATAGTTACATTGGCCAGGTCCCATACATTAAAACACAAAATGCTTATCCTGACTACCCATTCTAAAATAGAATAAACCTCAAGTTATTTATCTCTATGGACTATTGCTTAACCTGAAATATGGAAAAATGAACCAAACTCTGTACTGAAAAGCTAAAAAGAGGCTAGCAAACACTCAAATTTGTAATGACCACCTCCTTAAACTATTATTAACAAACTAATTTGCTTTACATACATCCAACTGCTTGGACTGATACTATCTTATAAGAACATTTTCATGTAGGGCATGAGGATTTTATGAAATTATAATGGCTAAAATCTAATGTTATTGGGGAGGTATGCTTCCATCTATATGTAATGTGTTGTTATCCAAATTACTATATAAGAGTTACTCTGGTTCAACGTCTCATCCTTAACACCAAGTGGTTTCTTCAGAAAAACTTTTCACACATCATTGATTTTGTAAAACCTTTCACTTGGGCATCAAATGGATACTGTTTTATATTATTAGCTGTCATCCACCTTAAGTGTATAAAGCCAGCATAAAAGCAATTGAAGTGGGTAAACATTGGGCCAAATATACCACACCAAGATTTTACATACCCAGTACAGGTTTTGAACATGTGTTGAACAAAACCTGCACTAGATTGGAAGCAAGAATTACTTTGCCAGGCTAACTACCCTTGTATAAAGCCAGCATAGCTCTCTTAATCTTAATTAAATGCCACCACTGCATTCACATATGACCAAATTATAGACCAACGTGGCTTATTAAAACTATTCTCTCAGATAATAGACAGATTTTTTTAAACAGTGGTACAAAAGTTAATTGCAAATGAAATCTACAAAAATATTAAAAACACATCACCTTTCAGCCACTAATGGAATTATCAAGCAGGTGTATGCCATTTTACATCTACTCATAAAAAACTGACCACTTTTAAACTTTTGCTTTATACTTAATACTTATCCAGCACAATCTTAGCTTACCAAACAAGTCATTAAGCTATAGAGAATACATCCAATAAAATTTGTATGGAAGAATTTCTTAATTTCCACCAAAAGGGAAAATTATACTATATATGAGACTACTTCAGAAACTTCTGATGTCAACAAGATAATAAACATTATATCATCTGGCTATAAGCCTTAGCTTCAGAGAAATTATAAAGTACTACCACTTGAGAAACAATTTAATTAAAAAACATAAATATCAGTGTAAATTGCAACTAGGGCATTTATTTATTTTCTACCACTGACCAAGTGGGATATATACTTTTTTAGCCACCAAGTGGTATGTCCCTTACAGAGTCATTTAGAAGAGAATTATGAGCACTCAATTATCAATGTTTCACATATTACATTAATGAACTGGGTTCATAGTAAGTATATTAGACCTTTTATCCTCCACAACATTATCTATTAATATCGTTAGGATCTAGTGTTTATTTAATTCAAGTGATCAAACAGTAGTTTGAATCCAAGTTAAAAACAAAGAGCAAGCTATAGCATTATTGTCACACTCCAAACCTTCAGGATCTGTAGAATTCTCCACGATAGTCTGGAAATGCCCTCCAAACAAAATTTTTTAAATTAATAAATGACTTTTTCATGAAGTCTCAAAGATATCTAATTAAATGCAAGACCATATAACCCATAAATGTCCAATAAATTTCTATAAAATATGATAGTTAAAAACCCTAAGCAGCTTCTATATTGTCAAGATAGTAACTTCTAATCTCAAGAATATAAACTAGTCATTAAAAACATTTCTTATTTTAATTCTTAATTATTAGTATTATTACACTATGTGCTTTAAAACCCTGGACACTTTTCCTGATATGAATGGTCTTTATTCCCTCCGTCCTGACAGACATATTATGTTTTTATTACTATAAAAAGGTTCCTCTTATAGTATATACATTACAGATATATAGTAACTGAATTTCTAAGTGATCAAGGTGATTTATAGCTTATCATGAGTAACAAAATTATTTTGATGGTTTAAGATTATAATAAACTATCTAAATATACTTCTTTATAGATAATACATGGGTGGTTTTAGTGATAAAATGTCAGTATTAAGATTTTTAGTGAAACATTTTAAGTATCCTATTATCATAACATGATCTATATTCAACGGTAAGATAGTATAAGAGTTTGGGTCTGCCTTTTTGCAGCTTAATTACCCATGTAAGTATGATATAGATATTATACTCTGATTTAAATATAACAATATGAAAAATCCTTGTCTATCATCTTTTGATTTCAAAAATCATAATTTCTATAAATAAGTACCATTAGATTCTATACTATTCAGAAAAATTAAGGTACATTATTTAGAAATTTGTCTGCTATTGATTTATTAAACATACCTAAGTTTTATTTATTATGATTCTATATTAAAGTATACTGAAGGCTAGTTAGCCGAGCGGATAAAACTGCTTCCATCCCTAATGCAGGTTTTGAGTTCGAAACCTATACTGGCTAGAAAACATTCTCGGTGTGGTATATTTGTCCCAAGCTCGGCCCACCTCGAATAATTTTTTGCCTCGGTTAAATAAAATATATTAAAGTATAGTCTTATGATACTAAGCTATTTGCTTTATATATTATCAGTATCTATAATTAATTATATGTTATCATAATAAAAGGCTTTTAAGTGATATGAGGATACCACCATATTATGTAGAGAAGTAACATACCATGGAAACCAGGCTTCCATTAAAGATACTAAAGCACATACATTAACATCTACAGTTAATAAAGCACTTTTATAAGTAATAAAATATGAGTTAGTAGGGACAAGTAAGGTAAGTAATAATCAGGGAATATGGTACCAGCCCACATTACCAGGATCAGAATCATTAATATAATTGACGTGCTCTCAAGTTATACTAACATATTAGGTAATTATTGAAGCGTCAGAGTCAGGTAAAGCTTCTACCAGTTATAATTCAATTTTAACTATTATCTTCTTATATGCCTATGTAAGAAACTTGTTACAACTCAATAGAGACCATTTTTGTATGACATTCATATAGAACTCCTAGTAGTAGAGCTAATATAGACCTATATAAGGGTCTCAGTATGTGAAATTGTATCAGTATTTATAAACATCATCCATATATTGATAGGGGTTTATACTTTATTGTGGTATACAATGTTACTAGTATTTCTATCTCTCACATGGCCACACAAAATCAACCAGACTGAAACTAGATAGGAATTGTCCTTCACTACTCACTGAGAAAGTGGATGAGGATTCTACAAAAGTCTTATTATTGTATCAGATATTAAGAAATTGGTAAATTATGGGTAAAAGTGGACAAAAATTTACAGGAATTTATACTTTAAAATATAATTCAACTTAGCTTATATATAACTGGGACATTTGAATCTTACACATTAATAAGGATAAAGTAATAGGTATTTCCTGCTCATAAAATACTAAAAAATCTTTTTGTTGCTTCTACAGTCTTACTGAGCTCTAACCTATTAAAATTTTTAATATCTTAGCAGCTAATGGTGTTGGTTCTAAGGCACCAAATTATATCAAACTTCTATACTTTTGTAACCATTTTCTAATTAAAGAATTCAAAATTTTCTAATTCTTAGTATAAGCTTTTCTTTATGAACAATTTTTCTTAATTCAAACGCCTTGTTTTAACTTTTTTATGGTATCTTCTTTTTTAAAACTCTAAGATTTCCTTCTGAATCTACTTATAAACAATATATTTTTCATATAGATTAGATGTATTCTTCATATTTGATAACTGCTAAGTTATTTTCAATCATTAATGGCTATAAGTTTATAAATTTGTTCATCATACCTTTAGAGCAATTTTAGCTACACATCAACCATCTAGTATGTCAATATTTAAGCTATTATACTGATATCTTATGTCCTTGATTTATATCAGTTAAAACTAAAGCTCTCTTGCCTCTTAATAAAATAATTTTATTTGAGGTGGGCTGAACTTTTGACAGATACATCACACCAATAGAAGGGGTAGGGTGAAGGGAGCAAATATAGGAGTGAAGGACAAAACCCAAGTACTGGGAATAAAACCTTCCTGAACATGTTCTGATAGGCCAAAATTACATGATCTAGCTTCACTAATTCGCTTGGTCAGATTGAGGCATGGTGCACGAATCTACATGTATTGATATCCTCTTGGCACATAAATACAATTTCTGCCATGATGGGACTTAAACCTGCATTGTGAAGGGCAATAGTGGGTGGCCATACCAAGTATTTCACACCCCCTTTGCTTCTAAACCAATCAGTATCTAAATTAGAGATGAAATTCTTCTTACCTAACCTGTAAGCTACCTTATTCTTGTAGTCTCTAAGGCTTTTTTGTAATTATATAGTCAATAGATCACACTTAATTTTATCTAATAAAAAGCAACTTCAAATTGTAATCTCCCAATTGTATATCAATTTCTTACCTTTACATCTGAGCTAAAAACTGTTCCAGTTAATAACTGAAGGACTTGACAATTTTTTGGGTTATAAATAAATGTATACATATTTTTAGGTTAGGTGACAATTTATATTTCAGTTTCTACCTAACAATCTCCAGTTCTTTTTTTAGTACTAGATGGTCCCAACAACCTCCAGTTCTTGCAAATACCTATGGCATATATGAACTTAACTTTTATCAAATTATGTTTGACTTCAAATTACTTGCCATGATATTGGAATTATCACCCCATAATTTTTATAAAATTTGATACTTTAAATTATGGTGTTAGATGATGATTATAAAAATTGAGCTTAAAAGTTTTTTTTGCTAAACATCATTTTTCAACCATAAACATAAATTTAACACTTAACTCCACTAGAAAAACTAGTAACATATAATAAAATTAGTAGGAAACCCCACAAAGGAACACGCTGACTTACCTATGAAAACCAGAAAGCCAATAAACCTAGCCCTCAAGATCCCACACTTGTGTTGACTAGAGTAATCTTCTCTAAAGTGGCAGCCTCAAAAGAAGTCATCACCCCAACCTTGCACCCTCTGCAATGAACACTAGCTTTAAATCGCACTTCTGCATCCTGCACACCCACCAGCTAATAGCGTACTGAAGACCAATAACTCCCATGGTCTCCTCCTACCATAAATTTTTTTCCCCCAGCTGTTTTGATCATGAAGGCCAGAAGGATGAAACCCAAAAATCCCAGGTATTCACCTCTCTTACTAGATAATTTCTCTGCCCCATCTATTAGTGCATATGAGAAGCCTCTAGATTCACCCATGAGGGGAAACGCCAAGCTACCAGGCCCCCAAACCCTCGGCCATATGTTTGGAATAGCCGTACAATATGAGTTACTTAGCACTGAATATATCAATCAACCCCTCTTAATGGTGGTTCTACTGGTTTGGATTTTGGCGCTTTAAACCAATACTAGCCTCACCACATCCATTTAAATACCAAAAAATCTTCCTGACTTAAAGCTCCTTCATTATATATAAGATTATTTGAGCTACCAATAAGTCTGCAAGTTTTACCCATGAAATTTTGATCAATAACCAAACCAAGTTTTCACCCATTTATTGGGTGATGACGATTTTTTCCCTCCTCCTGATTGGCTGATCTAACACCATTCTGAATGGGCCTCTAATCTTACATGGCACAACAATTGGCCCCCAATGCAAGCCAGCACTATTAAATAATTGAGAGAGCTAGCATTGGGGAACCTTGTAACTAAGCCAATTTGTCAGCTAATGAAACGCTTGCAGCTGCAGTTTAAAGCAATAATGAGCGAGTCAAAGGAGATACTGGCACATGAAAAATCTTTAGCTTATACTCTGCAAAGAGAAGATTCATGTGATGTGGCGTTTATAGACAATCTTATAATGAAACGGGCTAAAACCAGAGCTAAAAAGTTCTTCCTTAAATTGACTCTCACCCATGCGATTTACCTCTACTACAAGCATAGCCCAGTAGAGTAATATACATTATATCATTTCTATTACTTAGCGGTAATTGCGGCTATATACAACCCAGTCAATACCACTAATTAAGGGATTGGTAGAAGACCACTATATTGATGTGTGGTTCACTGAGGCGGCATTAGCAAATCATGCTGTCATTCTCCAGATTGCAATCCCACATGGACTCTTAAGATACCCCACACGCTCTCCTGTAGAAAATCTCAAGGGTAAATTTTACAACCTGCTAAAAACTGTGGATCCTAAGTCACTTAAAATTGGCTCTCCATCACAGTTTAATAGATCTTAGATCTGTATTATCAGTGGACTCCAGCTTTCTATTCTATTATTCGCCCACACAGAGGGTTCACATTAAAAGTGCATCTTTCATCTCTCTCACTCTGTAGCCCACAAAATTGATGTCATCCCTCACGGCTGTTTCTGGGAGAATGCCCTGAGATCTTCTTTTGTTGACCCTGATCAGGAGCACCCCATTTATCCTATTGTAATGCTATTAATCACCTTTATAGTGGGTGTACAGCTCGCAAAAAAGTACTTCCAGCTACCTCCCAGGGGCCAATCCAGGTCAGAAACGCTACCATGTGGCGGCAGCTGAAATACTGCAGCCCATGCAGCGGGTTCCTGCTCAAGGTATGTCCACAGAGGCCTTACGCCTAGAAGTTGAGACTGCTCACTTCACCATTAACATGGGCAACCTTCAAACTCAAGCCCCCTTCCAGCTGGAACACACTACATTTTTCCAGATTCAACAACCTCTCCTGCCAAGTGCAAGGCATCCCCCACAAGGTGCCCATAGTCAGCCACCCCACCCAGTGTTCTACTGTACCCCTACTAGTATTCATCAGCTTTCTACCACACCAAACAGGAGCTTCTTATGAATCTCATTACATCAGTAAGGCTGACAACCCACGGCTTGCAAAAATGCAGCAACTCAAAAAGTCTTACTTTCCCTACACGCTACAACTCACAAAGCTTCTTTGTGGTGTTGAAGGAGGAGAATATGAGGTCAGACTCATCTAATGGGGACCGCGAGGAGGTCGCCGTTGAGCACCCCAATAAAGATCCCTGCAACATAGCAGGGGAAGCATCCAACTGGTTCTTAAGGTCCTCTCCCCCACCTCTACAACCCTCACCACCATTGCCACTCCTCTCAGCTCACTAATTAAGAACAGTCAAGCTATTAAGCATATAATTAGCCGCCTTACAGCTACAGATTTAAGCACTGTCAGCCCCCGTAAATCAAAGGTAGCAGCTATGAGGACCAAGGGAGCACCCTGACCTGGAAATCCATTAATGCAAATTGTTTTGCGATTTATAAGTGGATTGTGAGCCCCATCTGCATCTTATGCCAGTGCGGTTTGATATTACTGCTGTTCAGAAACCCAACCTCTTCCCCTATGAACACAACACATGGAATGAACATTTTGAAGGAAACTTCTTCTAGACAGAACATGGCGCTTTATTATTATAAATCCCCAGGTTAAAAAATCACTCCTTCTCACAACACCTAGGTGGGCTTATACTGGAATAACTCACCACCCATGACCTCTCCTTCTTTCTCAACCAGTAGCTACATAATTTAAGCAGGTGCTCATTGAACTGACTTCTGGAGGAATCAGTGAAAATTAGTCTCCTGTGGAACACAAACCTAATGGGCTATTTCAATACTATAAAAAACCACGTTGTGACTCTTATCTTCCTGAGACAATTGAACACCCTGGATACAATAGACTCCAGGACTTCCTTCTCATAGAAGGCTCTATAGATGCACTGCCATCCTCTGCGTCTGGACTTGGTTGTATGACTAGGATCTAGTATAGCGGAGGAAAGTTCCAGTCAAGTTAATGCATTGACTTGTAACTGATTAAACCTCTTTTGGTTGGCCACAAATCTCCCATATCTCACAACAATCAATTGAGTGATCACAGGTCGCTCACTTGTGTTCTCATCGTTAATTTCAGACTGTCTCGCAGGTTCTGTTTAAAGGTTGCCCCTCTCTTTTAAACAACTTTTTCGCTAGGGGAAGTTGTATGAAACCATCTGGGGACAATATCATCTCCCCCAACACCCCACCTTACCATCATCAGCGCTAACTGGGAAGTGAAGTAGGAGGGAATTAACCATGTTGCCTATATTTGTGCCAAAGTGCAGAAGATGATGGCTTACGCAAGAGTCAAAAGGACTAAAGCTAGAATTAGGCACTTAGAATGGAATTGCAAAATTTTTATTTTTCCCAGTTGGCTGGATGACTGTGAAGCGACCAAGAATCCCTAAATCCATAAGTTGCACTGCAGGGAGAGCAAACATTCAACTTCACGTCTTCCTGCTATTATGCCCAGTGTGAACTCCCTACCCACTTCTTTTTCAGAAGTAAAAGGCTAGATCTACAGCACAGGAAATCACAGTACTTAGATTGGCGCCACTACTACCACAAAAATAGTAACTATGCAGTAACTGCTCCGCTTTTACTCCATCTTTCTACATGCTGACCAGGTGGACCTGTCACATATTAAGGACTTCTTGGTGCAAACACCGGTGCTGCTTTGTGACCCATGAGTTGACTAAGTTCTTCTGGCTAAATCATGTCATGAGTTTATTAAGATCCTTTATCAATCTCCGAGACATTAAGGCCCTGATCATGACAGCATACATTTTTAGGTATACCTTTTAGAATCTGGGTGATAGCCAAAATACTCTGAAACCTTTTTACCTCACTCTTGGCAAATGGCGAGGTTCTCCCAAACTCTTTAGGCTCAATTATGACCCTCATTTATAATTTCTAGACTGTTAAAACCTGGACAACTGGCGTCCATAACCCTGCTCAACGTGGGCCACAAGCTATTAACAAAGCTTCTGGATATTTACATCACAGCTTGGGTGTTGACTCGCATAACCCCTTACAACATGGTTTCATTCTAGGGAGGTTGATATTAAATAACCATTATGACCTCTGTCAGAAAATTAACCAGATGTATTTCTCTAATAATTGATCAATATTTGGGATGAAATAATCCAATACTGATGGAATGGCTTATTGACTGGATTTTGTGGTTATTGATGCAATTGCTAAGTAGTTGCTCCCCATTTGGGTTGAGCTTAATCCAAGTATTTTGCCGAAATTGGAAGTTAGGATTGGTCTGGGTCAATCAATAGCACAAATTGGTATATGGATCACCAGCAACTAGTTTTAAGGATGATCCATTTATATTATTTAAATATTGTCACTGGAAACTGATAACCCCAAGTTTGAGGTGGCCAAGGTTGTTTCCAGCGCCTCATATCTAATAATCGAATATCTCTTGAGAAAAATGATTCTCCAATTGATTGGCTAGAAGAGCCAAACATGTTATCAGTGAGAAGCCAAGTTATTCCAAAGTTACCAAATGACCAAAGTAATTTTACAGTACATGATAATCAATCTAAATGTCAAATCCACATTTAATTTTTATTTATATTTATAAAATTATATAGCTCACCAGCAACAGGATGCTGAGGATGAGCTGAAACTAATATTTGGTCATTGGGAAGGATGATGTGAGAGGGTCAATGCCAGGAAGAGAGTAAGCGCAGTGGGAAGAAGAGAGAGTGGTTGGCTGGAAAAATCAGCAATGAGCTGATAGGTCAGCAATGGGTGCAGTAGCCCTTTTGTAAATATAAATACCTGGCGTTTCTCTCAAAAAACATCTCTCTTTGCCTAATATACCTTTATTATAAGATTATGTTTATTCTTGTTGGTTGGGGGTTAGGCTGGGGGATCCTCAAATGCCGCGGGTGACAAGCCAAGGGGTTAGCTGGCGCTGCTGGCTCCGTCACCCAAGGTGAAATGGCAAGGGCTGACCAGTCTTCATACTGGTTGGCCTGCCAACCAGCGGAGCCCACTGTCGCCAGAAAAGGAATTTTCTGACAATCTCCATGCAAATTTTACTATTAAATAACATAGGGCGAATGGTTTCATGATCCTCTGGTTATGAAGAAGGCTATGGTCATGTTTGAAAGTACATAGATGCTTCCTTAGCCAGTTTCCACCTTCCCCTTGAAACAAGACGTTGGATTTTGCCACTATATATCCAGCTCAATACCAGAGTCCGGTCATTAATGGGATTTACAGCGGCAGTATAAGTTTGGCAAAGTATCAGGCAAGGTGATCCTCTGAACCCAATTCTTTCAATATTACCTTAATCCCTTATTGACATCCTTACAGTATAAGTAATGGGGATTATGGTACCAGCTAAGGCCCCACCCAAATTATGGCATTTGCAGTTGACACTGTCATTACGTTTTAAAGCCCTGAGGACGTCACCCTTTCTGATGTGGCTCTTGAGAATGTACACCAAGGCGTCCAACGTCAATATTAGCATCTCTAATAACAATGGTAGTGCATGTTGACTCATCTACTTTACCCTCACTATTTAGTCTGGAGCCCACATGTGGTATTTATGGCACCTGGGTGTTCTGACCAATTCCCGATATTCGCGCTCAGTTCCAATGAGGACTTGATATTGGAGGTTTGAACTCCAGGATTCTTATCTGGAATAGGAGGAGCATAGCTCCCAAGTGTAGCAAACGTTATTAATTTGTTCATTGTATTTTGATTTGGGTTCAGATTTTCCAAATATGAGTCAATTTATTTAAAAAGACTTTTGGTGTGTGTCAGGTTCAGGCGCTGGGTTGTTACTAGCCTGATTTATTGCATAGGCTCTAGTGAGCCTAATAAATGATTTGGGCGAGGCCCTAGAAAGCAACCTTTAAGGTCAAGCCCACGCAATTCTAAACATATTTCAGAATTCTCTCTCTTTTACCACTGTCTCATGGGTTTTTCTGGTGGCCTCAGGGCCGACCTTACCTTATCTTGCCTGATGATCCGCGCACAACAAGTTTTTGTCATATAAACAAAAACTTGGGCTTTTGTGGCTTGATCTCCCTCAATTATACTGTCATTTAATTGGTGTGTTCATGGCATCAGATTATCAGGATCCTGTTCATTTTCAACTCTTTATTTGATAATAATAAATTAAGGTTATCTCCTGGGTTTTCAACATTGCATCCTTATTTCATCTTTGTTTTGCTTTAAATTCCCTAGTTACAAGGTTTACTACCTTGAGAGTCCAGCTCACATTGGACATCTGGCATTGATTGCATCAAAACTAAGGTAAGATGGAAATCAGAAACTGGGACGTTTCTGACCGTTGCACCCAGGGTTGTGCCCCTGATGGCCAGTGTTTTCCTTTCTAAAGCCAAATTCTTGTGAAAAACTTTCCATTTTAGATGCATTTTATATGCAGCTCAACGTACTCCTCTGTTATTTAATCTAAGGCTCTAACCACCCCCCAATGACACTATCTACAAATGCCAGACCATGCAATAAAAGGGAATAGAGCTTCTGGATACCCTCTTTCACAATAACTCCATTTACCTGAAGAGCCAACAAACAGTTGTATGCTAGAACGTGGTCCTTATGCCCCAGTGATTGCCCGTCCTCTGCCAAGCTTCTTTAGCTTCTCTGGGTCTTCATAGAGCATTTCTTACATCTTTAGGGGAGTGGCTCACCAGCTACCCAGGCCATCTCATATAATACTCTTCTTCCAAATATTTGAACCAGGATTTTCTTGCCCTGAGACTAGTGGGTGCGCCTGTATATCACGCCAACCCATATATAAGAGTGGCTTCAGCCTCATACCCCATCGCCATGTGATTGTGCACATTAAACAGTTGTTCACAACTTGATTCAACCCTCAAGTTAGACCTCCCATCCTCCCACAACTTCTTAAACTCCTCCCTACCTCAGCGATCATTGACCTCCAGAGCTTTTCCAGGATGTTTAGCATCCAATATTGTCAGCAAAGGTGTCTAACACCTTATCTTGGGTACTTTGCTGTTTCTTCAAAACAGGAGAGAAAACTGGAGCTACCTTACAACAAGTAAGTTTTCCACCGCTGTCCAGAGCCTATTGACCCCCATCTCCACCATATTTCACATGCCCAAGTGTCACCACATTCTGATCCAAAATTGCGCGCTTCATCATGCCCTTCTTTGGACTGGACACCTGTTTAAAATCTGCTTTCTAAGCAGACTCTAGCACGATGCCACTGAACCCTTTGAGTCCTTGCCTATTCCACAAAATTATGGACTTTTCACATAATCACCCTTTGTGCAGTCTTTTACTCGCAAATGTGGACCCTCCATTACATAAATGCACACTTACAAGTGTATTTTTAGATGGCCTTGAAAATATTAAAAAAACTTGTCACCAACCCTCCACCAATTAATCTCTGTTGCAGCAAAGCTCTAGATCACTAATCCCCCTCCCTTATTGACGTCTTATCCATCCCCTTCCCTCTCCTCACGCTCTTAAAGGACCTGGTGTAATCAGATAAACATTAAAGAAATAACCCAGGTTGAGACTATCTAGTACTAAAATAATAATGAGTATATCTAAAATAGTTAGTATAAGTTTTTAAGCTAATAAACTCTTATACAAACATAGAAAATAATTGAGTATATCTTATTTTACCTCAAATAATAAAGTTTTAGATGAAGTAAAATATTTAGCGTCATTTCATTAAACAAAGCACCCTAAAATTTATAAGACATTAGGCTACCTTATATTCTCTGATTGCATATATAATTTTAATTTTATAAATAACCATATCTGGGTGTTAAAAAATTATAGTACCTAATATTTTTAGTTATCTAGATTCCTTTGTTACATAAATTTTAGAATACATTCTTGTTATAATTTTTTTATTAAAGGAAGTTTCATTAAAGACCACTTTTTTAGATTTCAAAATAATTAGTTTGTTGGCCGGTTCTTTAAATGCTACAAAATAATTAGTCATTGTATTGTCATTGATCTTCTTAGTGAGATTATTCATCACTAAGGCATATATCTAACTTTTTTGGCTCTACTTAATGGATTGATTTTCTACTAAGACAAATGCACTTTGTCATGATGGTTGGTTTTGAAACTGATATGTAATACTTAACCTAAATAGAAGTTTAGTGGTCCCAAGTGAAATCCTAGAAAACACTAATATATGAATAGTTGTTTTTTTAGAAAATTAATGGTACTATTTAAAGTATTAGGGGAAAAATCAAAGAAAAAATAATGAGGTTCTATTCCAGATTAAAAGCTGAAAGCATATAAAAATAGTGAATCCTAATCTGATATTGGGAAGTAATTAACAAGGGTATACAATGTATAGTGTTGGATAGCATCTAGGTGAGGCTATATTTTAAACAAGATCACGTCATTATATATTGAAACAATAATAAATGGATCAAAATATTGCTTTAATCTCATTAGTTGATAAAGCGCTAATGAGACATTTTATGCTAAATGAATATCGTTACAAATTTAGCGTTATTAATGGAAAGCCCTTGGCTTTTCTTTCTTGTAACAATCACTTTAGTTACTATGATTTAAACAGCAAATTTGGATAATCACACACAGGAAAGATGGGCGACTTTAATAACAAAAAGAATACAATATGGGCGAGCGTCGTGGCAAGCGGTGCACTTAACAGTGCAACTAAGGGCAAGAAACGCCCTGGAGGGGGACCAGGAACCCAAGCCGTAAAAAATTGCAAACTCAGACACCGTCTGGGTTTATGGTATTTACTGTAAAGCACACGCAATACATGTACATTCAATTCAACCAACCTTTGTCAAAGGTGGAACATGGGATCAGACTCTTCCTTGGGGATGAGTCACTAACCCTGTGGGAGAAAACATGTGAGGCACAGCCCTCACTTTTCCCTCACGCAGTGTATGTAGCCACCAACAACATGGGCCATGGCTGGATCAATATTGGTTTCAAAACAGCTGATGAAGCCAATGCTGCAGCAAAAATCTGTGTGGAAATTGCCCTCCCTGAGGGCAAAAAATTGTGCACACCGCGTGCACCAGATGGAACAAAGCAAAAATTTTGTTCATCTCCTTTGACTTGCTCCCCACCAACCTTCCTCATAAGGTAATCGAGGAGGAGCTCCAAAAAGGTCTTGTGGCCTACAGAGAAATCCAACAACTCGAATTACAGCAATTTTGCTTAATGCCCAACCTGTGCATGGGCAAAGCTATTGCTGTAATCAACCCCTTTCCAGAAGTGGAAGAGGATTTATCCAGAATTCCCCGCGCAGCAGAATTTCACTTTGCAGATGGGGGCCAGTCAGCTGCATTCTGAGTTACACCGGAACGTGAACCACCCATTTGCAACCACTGTGGCTCACTAGGCCACAAGGAACATGCATGCCCTGTAAAAGAGGGCTTAATGGAAAATGATTTTTGTGAAGAAGCTATGGATGAAGTAATGAAAACTTCGCCAAAATGACTGATGGCCACCACCCATTCCTCTGGGGTGAAGATGGATTATACTCCATCGTGGATCCAGTTACAAGTAAACAGCGTAAAGCAGCACAAAAAGCATGCAAGAGAGCAGTGGCTGAAGCGGCGGCACATGCAGAGTCCGCCATTAACCACGGACAAATTTGGGAGGATATTTTGGATATTCACCGAACCAACCAATCAGAACAATATGCCCAGGTCAAAAATTTTCACAGTAACCAGACTGAGCCACAAAGCGTCATCAGTCATGCACATACTGAGGAACAATGCAACCACAATTTGGGTGAAAATGCGGTGCACAATGCAACAAAGTTGAACCTCAAAAATATAAAATCCAATCAACAATCTGCATCAAATCAACACAAGACCTGTGCGGGAAAATTGATGAAAATGCAAAAAACTTCAATTCTCTTGAATCATTGGGTCAGATCAAGGGAACCAACAATGGCAGTGAAAGAGTTGGAGTACAGACATGGAGCATGGCCAAAATGAGCCGCGGTGGGGTAGGGCCAGAGGGTCCTCCCAACCGCTCCTGAGGCGCCACAGGCACCTCAGTATCAATAGGGATGTTAAACATCGTGGGAGCCAGGGCTCATACGTCCCAAGCCAAAAAGCTGGCATTCCTGCAAAAACCTCTTGTAGACATCTTGGCCATCCAAAAAACCCACTGCCTACAAGGGGAAGAAGAATCCTGGTTAACCAGGGTCACACCATCACAATCAGTATGGACATCTCATTGTGGGGTGATAGTCTAAAACAACAAAAAATTTAAAATTACAAATTCATCATCACACTTGCATGGTCGAGTTCTGGTAGCAATAATCACATGCCAAGATGAAATAATTTCATTAGCATGTATCTACACACTGTGCACTGCAACTGAGAGAAAACAATTTTTTGAAAAAATCTCTACTCTCACCCTCCCACCAGATATCATCATGTTAGGCGATTTCAACTGCTGGGATAACCCTCAATACAGATAAATGGCCTAATCCCAGGGGATACCCACCTGGATACATTGAATATCGCACAATGAAGGCATTTCTTGGCTTACAGGATGCTCTTCCCCCAATTCACCAATCCTTTCCCACATGACGAGACCCAAAATACACGAGGGACTGCTCATATTGATGAGTCATATTGACCACATCTCATCATACAATCCCACCACTCAAGAATCTCCAAATTTACAACAAAAAAGATCAATTTTTCTGACCACCAATTAGTTACAGTGCAGTTAGCGCCAACCCAATCCTACACACAGGTGTCGCCTTGGAGAAAGCTTCACCCAGAAAATATAAAATTGCCCAAGATATCTGACTGGGTTGAAAAAACAAGGCTATAAACCCAGAATTCACAGCCCCATTCACTTTGGATCCCATCGGAACATGGGAAAATTTCAAAAAAGATTTAATCAACAAAACCTGACATATTGCATCACACAAGTACACCGCGGACACAGCCACAATCAAGCGTACCTTGGCAGAACTAGACCAACTGGAAATAAATACTCTGAGATCTGGCTATAGACCTAATTGGGGACACAAATGGGCAGAAATTTCAGCCCGACTTAACAATCTCATCTTTGAACACCAACACAGAATCAAAGTATCAAACAAAGGTAAGTTCATAAAGGAAGGCAAAACCTGTTCAACATACTTTTTCTGCCAATTCCACTCCCACGGAAACCAGCCCGCATGCACACAGGTCCACAAGACCAATGGCACCGTGGTAACTGACCCTGAGGAGGTCAAGGAAGAAGTACACCGCTATTACACTGAATTATATTGTGATATGCCAACAGATCCACAAAAAATTAAAGAATTTATTCAAACTGCAAAGATACAAAGTACACCACCAAATTACAATATACTATCCCTTATTACACGGGAGGAGCTTTGGGAAACAATTAGCAGTGCACCACATAGGAAATGCCCAGGACCTGATGAGATACCCTACGAATTTTAAAAAAAATATTTTCAACAAATCGCCCCCCTCCTATTGGCGTCAATGAACCAGAGTTTGTTGGAAACACGCCTATTACCAGGAGGCCATGAATCCTACGTTATAACCTTGTACAAAACGGGTGACAAGTTGGACCTGGCCAACTGGCGCCCAATTGCACTCTCCAACACTGACACAAAAATTCTAACAAAAATTTTAGCAGCTAGATTAGGCGCAATTGCATCTGACGTCCTATCACCCAACCAGTTTGGGTTTATACCAGGGCGTTCAATCTGGAACAACATACACCCTGTTGCAAACATTTGCCAATCTAAAGCAACTGGTGCCCTGGTCTTCTTGGATCAGGAAAAGGCATATGACCGTGTTAGCTGGCCATACCTAAAAGAATATCTAAATGCCTTCAAACTCCCACCAATATTCATAAAATGGGCGATGCTCCTATCAGAATCTGCAACCATGGCTGTATGCGGCCCTGGATTCCTAACAAACAATATCAAACCATCCAGAGGGCTCAGACAAGGGGATCCCCTCAGCCCACTGCTATAAAATTTCAGCTTTGACCCACTCCTCCGAGTAACTGAATCACGTCTCATGGTGATAACCGCACAAGGACAACCAACAGTCAAGATAATGGCCTTTGCAGATGACTGCATAGCAGGTATAGCAAACAATGAAGATGCCTGACATCTGGAACACACTCTAGAGGAATACTCCAAGGTGAGCAATGCATCGCTCAACAAAAGGAAGACAGAAATCATCCTCTTAGGCAAATAAACAACCAATTGGGCCACAACATAAGAACCTCACACCAACACTTGAAGAAAAACCCAATTATTTTACCCTTTGCAACACCTCCCACCACCACTCCTGTCCAACACCTTAGAATCTGGCTAGAATCAGGGGGATATGCTAATGAGACAATGGAAAGTAACCTGTTACAACGGGTATCCAAACGCGTAGCCTCCCTCAAGGGGAGAACCCCAGGACTAACAGGACGAGTTACAGTTGCTAACTCGCTCATCCTCCAACACTGTGGTACCAGGCCATGCGATAGCCTTCTCACCTACCTTTATAACCTCAATTCGCGCGCTTATCCAGGGCTGGCTGTGGCCTGGCTCTCACCCTCCTATACAGATGGAAATAATATTTGGCCCACACTCAAGCGGAGGCATGGGACTAATAGATTTTGAGAGCCATGCCAATTACATCCTAGGTACCTGGATAAAGGAAATCCTTGCTCCAGACCTCTCGCAACAACATTGGTCCAGAGCAGCAAGGACTAACTTTGCACAGGCGCTCAAATTGACCAACCCACATAGTCCACCCAGACTACTTTCATACCTTGCCAAGCACCCTACTGCAACAGGTCCGCATGGAACCTCCCCTCATTTCAAACATATCCTCCGAACTATCCGCCATATGGGATGGACCATAGAGAACATGGGTACTATACAGGGAAGGGGACGACCCAGCCACCAATTCAAATTAAGAAACCCAAAAAACCACCCACAGAGGGATATTCTCGCAACAACCCCAAGCATAGCTAGGATAGAATACCTAGATATGCTGGACATTCCCTTTGATTTAACCACACAGAAGGCAATGTGGAAAATGACACACCACCCACTCCTACAGCCAAGGATAAGAGCAAACGCCTGGCGCTGTTTGAGAAGGACCTATAGGGCGGCGGACCACTCCAACTCCCTCCACAAATCATGTGCAGTATATGGAGGGGAGGGATCCCTACATCACCGCCTAGAAACATGCCCCCTAACTAAAGCTATATGGCAGGAAGTCGCACGCCTGCTCAAGATTCAAAACGAACAGGAATTCTTGATATCAAAGAGTATCTTGCGGCTCCAGATCGAGTCACCAATCCCATCTACCCTCCGCTCCCTAATAATACCCATTGCAATGTGGACAATACACACAATTGCATTAGATGCGTTCAAGGGCACGGTCCCAACCATTCATGGGATTATTAACAGATTCCATGTCCACTTACTAGAGCACCTCCAAGCCTGGCTCTATGGATATATGAGACCAAGACAAAAAGCGCTCATAGAATCATGGTTCCCACTCTGGTTCCTCCACACAGACCCTTTCCTTCACACCTGCTCCATAGCAGGGGAAACCCCCTTGGAGTAGTGCACCAACCCCCCCATACCTAGCAGTCCCGCTGGCAACAGGGGTAACTTGAGTACCCTGGGGTGCCCAATTTTTATATTTGTTAGTTATTCTCCAAGTTTCACATATATTTGGTAATGTCTGTCCCCTGGTTGGCTTACCTCGGTTAAATAAAAATGGAAAGCTCTTAATTCTTTGCAATCTAGTGTAAAGAATGATTTCAGACCCTAGCCCTAATAAAGCATTGATCAACATATTATAATGATAAACATAAATTTGTAAATAAAGTACATAATAGAAAGAAACCGCAAGGCAACGCTTTAAACTAGGGCAAAGCACAATCCTACTTTGCATAGGGTTAAAGATACATTTATTTTAAATAATTTTAGTACAATTTGAGATAAAAATCAATATAATTTCAAAAACTTTTTTAGTTCTGAAAGGCAATCAAGATGGTACATATTTTTATTATAGTTACTTACAAGGTCTACTATATTATTATCTAAGTCCCCATACTATGATCTGAAGAATTACAATAAGATGATAGTAAGCTTTTGATATTAATAGTGAGTGGTTAGTCCAGATTGCTACTGTTTTATTTCTGCAGAAGTGTCAGATTTCAGATGCACAGGTCGGTATGCACACAAATAACAGGTACTGCTTGAAGACAGTGTTTTTTGGAGAAACATGTACAATAGAAATTTATTACTAAGAACAGGTTTTATTAGGTCAAAACTAAAAACCACACCATAGTATTAAATCCTGGCAGTGGGTAGGGGGTTCACAATATGTAGTCTTTGTTGTAATTACGCTTTGGAATTTAATGTAAGAGCAAAATCTATTTCCAAAATGGCAATTCCTTACATATATACTACTTTAACTACCAGGGGTT
Source organism: Massospora cicadina (assembly GCA_022478985.1). Classification (NCBI taxonomy): domain Eukaryota; kingdom Fungi; phylum Entomophthoromycota; class Entomophthoromycetes; order Entomophthorales; family Entomophthoraceae; genus Massospora; species Massospora cicadina. The sequence goes on from JAKSZP010013370.1 coordinate 54,710, forward strand.
TAATTTGCAATTTATATGAAAATTGGGCAGCACTTTCAAATCTCAGTATAGTTACATGATATCTATAAAAGTCTGGGAACAAATGCATGGGCATCAGGGCTTTAACAAAAGTAAGCACTCCATTAAATACCAGTGATATAGGGATTTTTGGCTGAGAATAATAAAAACTCTATTGATGATTCATTTCTGGCGTTAAGTTAAGATAGTGATACTGGTAGATTAGAGAGATTGATTGTGCATGGTCGCCAGGTTAAGATAAATTGATGTGCTTTAATAATTTATGGGTTAGCGCCTTTGATATGATAAGGGTCCAATTATACGCTGATACTAAATTTAAAAATAGGTGATAATTCTCAATAAAACATCTTATAAAATCTATTGGTGATGCGGTCCATTGTAGTTAAAAGTAAGTTAATACTATATTGACATTGGAGCATAGGCCAAGTAAATTAAAACCTCATTATAGATAGCAACATATAAATTAAGTAATATATAGATCCCACTTATGATTGTTTAGACCAATATGAAACAGTTATACTGTGCAAAATCCTTAAGAATAGGATATTATAATATATATTAGATATAGAATGACTACTATGCAGTTATTGATAGACTTTAGCAAATAAAATGGAACATTGCTTACTTATAGTGAGTATCTTATCATTAGATAGTTTAATCTTACAGTATATAATCACTCGATTATGATAGCTTATATTTTCTTAATTCCTCAAAATATTTTATTTTATGCTCAAGACATCTGTAATATTGCGCAAATGAAAAAGATGTGCCTAAGGATACTAAAAGAGCAATTTGTTATGGTATAAACAGCTTCAGTCATAATAAAAATAACACATCCTCTAAATTAACCTAAAAAATTCTGCATAAAGCAATGATAATATAACATGGATCATATAAATATCATCCTAATGTTCATGTTTTTTAGATTTAGATCATTTTCAATGTAGTAGGGAGACTAATAAACAACTAGATTTCAGTATAATGAAAAGAGTACGTTAAAAACAAATTTTAATTATATGTGGTTCATGTTGTTATGCATGTAACTAAAAAGATTATCTTAATGAATAAAATACATCAGAATTACATAATCTTTCTCTCATATTATGAGATGATTGTTAAAACTTAGTAATTAGTCTCAATATACTACCTGAAATAAGAGCTACATATAGACTCTGCTTTTTTAATGCTTAAAGATGATAATCCCTTATAAACTCTGCACTATAAGCACTTAAGGTGTGCTGAGTAAAATGCAAATAGTTTTTTAACAGTGCAAAGTACAACCACGTTAGAATAGGAAATCAGAGCTCTTTTCTTATATGAATGTGATTATACAACATTTTGAAAAGCAAAAGATCTGTTACATAGAGTGTTGTACTTCTGATATGACTGGATGATAATTGTGGGACAGCATGGCGGAATCTGCCAAACATAGTTTCAGTAACAATTATTTAAATGCCTCAAGATGAGGCAATATTGGGATATAAATGGTTTTATTGGATCACCTCTATATAAGGCAATAAGGCAATGTTAAAATTTGATGAATACAAAGTTAATCGCCTACAAATAGGGTGACAGAGGATTAGAAAATAACAAGCTGAATTCAAGGAGAATTGGAGGAATAGTTTAGCCCAAGCCACAAGAAGCAGTATCGCCTGAAGCTGCTGTATATAAGCAAGATGGGCGATTAAGAGACAAGGTTTTTAGCATAGAAGAGATGGGACAGCGAAAGGTAGCTGTATTTATAAAAAAATAAATAAAGAATCAGTTGGGGCAATTGCTCATATTTTAAGTATATTTTCAAGTGTGTCCAAAGGACTGATGATCCCCACAATGTCTGTCTGTTGCTCAGTGGGTTTGACCTGTGCGAATAACCTGACAGATCCTAATGATACCATCTGAAATTATAACTGTGGTGCTCACTACAGGGGGCCCATTGATCAACCATCTAACACTCTGGAACTTTAGTCACCAGCCATGCCATACGCACACTGTGTTGTTGGGGGATCTTCATGGAACACCGCACCTGCTGGATATGAGGAACTCAAAGTTACCTTAGATGCGGTGCTCAAAAATCAAGATGAACTTCAAGAATGGGACGCTGTCATGCACAAGCTTGATAGTACATCTAGCCAAATGCAAATCTTGGGACAAAAAACAAAGAACTCGCCAAACAATTGAATGATACTACTGAACAGCTGCAGTGCGCAGAACAAAGAAAGACCAATACCTCTTGGTCTTCTCACTGGGACAATGATGACCATCAAGAGGGGACGTCATATGAGGATAAATTTGATGCTGGTCGAGCTACTACACCCAGGATGGTAGTACCAGATATGAGTACAAGTCAGAATGACACTTCCCTCAAGTAATGGCAGTACCACCTATAGCAGAAGGTCATGCTACCCCTGAAGCGGTGGAAATCCCAACTTCCGCTAATCCAGCTCCTCATCAAGAAACTGCTTTTAGATCTCGATCTATTCCTCAGTATGGCCCAAAACCCCATGAATGGGATAAGGAGGTTAATATCAAAAATTATCTCCATTTGGCTGCAATGGGAACATTCATCTTTTCTTCAAACAGTTTGGGTTTGCAGTGGAAGGAGCCTCTAATAGATGGAAGGCTAAGTTATTAATATCTGCCTTGATGTAGGAAGCGCCAATCGGGTCATCTGTTACCTCCCAAGTAGTTCTGTCACCTATAAGGATGTAAAGGATACAATACTTCTCCTGTTTGTGGGTACTTCAAAGATGTCGCAATGAAAAGCAGAATTTTTAACAATTGGATTCCATCAAAAATGAAACTCTCCTAGAGTTTGCTATACAATTAACAACAGAAGCCCATGTACTGATTGGAGCTGGGTGCTTAGCAGAAGCTGACGTGTGCATTGCCATGTTCTCCACAGTGAAGCCATATTGTAAACTTCATAATGTTATTTTGCTGCTTATGGATGATGACATACCTCAGCACAAGATTGTACAGTTTTGCGTTGTGTATCCCCTAACTTTCTGCCACCAAATATGGAAAAGAAGACTACTGCTGCTACTGCACCCTCTTATTAAGGAGGATACTCTTGTCTGCCTCCAGCTCCAATTAGTAATCCTTGGCCTTTCTATAACTCTGTGCCTGATCCTCAGCCAAATTATACTCAACAGTTCAATCAGAAACAATGGGCTGGCCATGAAAACCGTCAGCAATCCAGTTATTGACCAGGACCCAACTATGCTGACTATCAACAATCAGCTTACGACCCAGGTCAGTTATGCTGAATGACCCCAAACTTTCCGGTCTGGACCCTCTTATGATAATCAAGGATGTGGCTCATATGGGGTTAACTGCTACAAATGCAGTTGCCTTGGTCATTTGGCAAAATTCTGCCATAATCACCATGTGAACTACATACACCAAGATCAATACTATCAGAGAAAAGATGGAGCAGAGCAGAGACGGGACCCCCTACCTGCAAAATACCCACTCAAAATGTCCCTGAATTGATATTAGTATACCCTGAATAAGTCCCTCAGTACAATGATGGAATATTTTATCATCAGCCGGTTGGAGGAGTAAACGTAGTAACCTGAGCTCAAGCCAATGCGGTGTAAGAAATGTTTAGTCTGCAACCAAATGAAGCCAAATTGTCAACCTTTAGCGGGGTTGTTGATACCTGTCCAGAAAGCTGAAGGGCCCTGGACTTACCTATTGGTGGATTTTATTGTAGAACAACCTGTCTCAGATGGTTACGATGCCATCATGTTGGTGGTGGACCATTTTACAAAGTTTGCCCACTTCATTCCATGCAGAATTACAATAACCGTTGCTGAGATGGCCAGGCTTTTCGTCATGCATGTTTTTGCGCTCCATGGAGTTCCCCAAGAGATTATCAGTGACTGGGGACCCCATTTTACCTCCGTCTTTTGGGGAGAGTTGTGTAAGACTCTTCAGATTCGCCCTTGCCTTTTTAATGCCTATCAACCACAATCAGATGGGCAGGCTATACGAGTGAACCAGTGCTTGGAGCAGTTCCTTCAGTGTTACACCGCTGCAGATAATTCAGATTGGGCTTCTCACCTTTCAATGGCCCAGTTTAGCTACAATAATATCTTGCACTCCTCGATCAGTTGTTCCCATTTTATGCCAGCCATGGCTTTAGCCCCGCCTTTAACATGGAGCTCAGCTGTGGGTCTAAGGTTGAAGCGGTGGTGGACTTTTCCAAGACAATCAAGAAGGTCCACCAGGAGGTTTCCACAAGCTTGGAGGCGGCAATGCAAGTATATAAGGAGAACGCTGATGGGAATTGCTGAGTGGGTCCTGCATACAAGAAAGGGGATCTTGTGATGCTTGATGCTCATAACATCCCTATCAAGCAGCCATGCAAGAAGCTGGGACCAAAGAGGATTGGTCCCTACCGCGTCGTTAGAAAGGTGGGCCATGCCTCATTTATCTAGATCTCCCCCCTCATTCTGGATCTTCTTGGTGTTTCATGAGAGCAAACTGAAGTTGTTTGAGGGCCCCCCACTAGAGACTTCTGAGGCCTATCTTGTGATTGGGGCACCAGAGTGGGAGGTGGAATAAATAGTTGCCTCCCGCCACATAGTAGAAGACTGGAGTACCTGGTAACTGAAAGGTCTTTGACACTTCAGAGAATAGTTAAGTTCCAGTGCGTGAATGTGTGCATGCCCAAGATCTGATTGAAGCCTTCCACAAGCGTTTCCCCCAGGTTGCTGGATCTCAGCCCAAACCTACCGTTACCGCCATGAAGTTGGCCCCTGCCCACAAGAACTTTTCCCTTGTGCAAGTCCCTGAAGGGGTAGTTGAGCCCTGTCAGGAGGAGAGGGTAATGTCATGTGTAGATGACATCATAGTGGGGACCAACCCCAAAGATAAGGATGGGCGCCTGGAGGCCCAAAAGGTGAAGCTACAGGGCCTCCCATACCTGAAGCACACCATAGACCAGCGCTGGATACACCCAAATATACCCAGGTTGGTACTAGTGGGGTGCCAAATGCCCAGCCCCTGCCATCAGGCTAAGCGTTAAAACAAACTTTCTACCAAATAAAGGCGGATGGTTTAATTTGATTAGTTGAGGAACAAAGATTCGAAACCTGTTCCATCTATGAAATAACATGCTCAGGTCAAAACCAAATTCAATAAATCAGTTCAGTGAATTCAGTTTCAGTCTATTCCATCAACTTGGATGGCATTATCGCCCTATTGGTGAGTTGGTGCTTGGGCCCACTGCGTCATAACCCCAATTCCCCCATCCAAGCTTAAATACATTTTCCCTGACCAACATTCCTTGTTGGTCGACTTCCCTAATAAACCTTTTCCCCATTTACATTATTTTAAAATTTATGATATTTTGAACGTTCCTGTGCGTGAACCTCTTCAAGGAAGTCTCGCGCTCCGTTACCCTTGCCATTTCAAGTACCTTGCAGCTCTCCCTCGTGCACCATTTGTTTGCCCAGGTTCCCTACAACCTGGGTCACTTAGCTCCTTCTGATATGTGCACCGCGTCGCCTTTACTGGGGTTTTTATTATAAAATTCGCAATTTCGTGCCAAAGTTGTTATTGCTCCAGCACCCTCTGCTGGGCTCTAATCACTTTGGCACTAGCAGCTAGTTCCCTGGCGTTGGCCTGGTGCACCGCGCACTGCCAAGCTGGGAACAGGAGAGTCATAGACACTCTCCTTACAGGCAGCAGCAGAAGAAGAGTCCCCCAAACAACCAAATCCATATGCCTGTCAAATGCTTGAAGAAATTTCCTCAGACCAGCTTGATTCTGCCGCGGATGCACCAAGTCTGAAAGGAGTAAACGTCGCCCTTCCAGTAGATGCCATTGTCAAAGAAAACCTACAAGTCAGTGAGGGGATAATGACTTTTTTTGGGAAAAGAGCTCGTAAAAGTTCACATATTAAACAGTCAATATTCTTCTTATCCTGAGTGCACATACTGTGATATTTTTGTAGCAAAAATAGAGTTTGCGCTAAAATAGATACTGGTGCTTCAGTCAACATAGTGTTCACTAAATTAATGGCAAAGTTGACGTTGAAACCTGATGTGGACCATCAAATGGTTTATGGAACTTCTGGAGCAGTAAGCACTGTCTCTGAAGGGGCTTACATTGCGCTACCTCTGCGCTTTGGGTCCATTGTCATTGTAGCCCAGGCAATTGTGCTGCTGAATGAAAATTATGACTTTCTAATTGGGACCACTTTCCTGCGCTGTTTTGGGGCTGTTATTAATATGACGGAGGAGACCCTCGCCATTCTGGGTCAGCAGATCCCAATTTACTTTACCACTAGTGGAGTACCAAAGGATCTGGTGTATACAAGCCATATCAAACTTAACTATAGTAATGGGGTGAGGCCAGTTTGCTACCTCCAACTAAAGCACAAGACTCAGGCCCTTCCACAGCAGATATATGAGTATAAGGGATACCTCTTCAAGCGGCAGGGCCCATATCTATCCCTTCTGGCCATCAAGACTTAGTGAACGCTGAGCTAGAAGTGGAAGTGCTGAGTGGGTTAAATGGGGAAGTCATTGGGCTCTATCATTAAACAAAGTTTGAGCTGCATGTAGCTCCAGGGGTTATGTTTTTGGGACATGGGGAGATTAAGGTTTTGTTAGCAAACCTCCAGAGTGAACCAAAGCAAATCCGTCACCACCAAATTGTAGCGTATTTACATCTGATTCCAATAGATGAGGTCCATCAGGCTCATGATTTCAGGTCATTGGATGAATTTGGTCTACTGACCGAGACACCTGCTGATGTACTAATGGTGGTACCATGGAGTAATTTAATTGGATTATCGGAAGAACAAAAAGACCAAGCAATAGCCTTATATCAGAAGTATAAGGGGATTTTTGCTGTTGATGATCATGATTTAGGGTGTGCTTTGGGGATGATCCATTGAGTAGACACAGGAGATCATCCTCCTATAAGGTCTCAGCCGATCTACCAATTATGGGCATTGGAAGACGTTGTTACTGAGGAAATTGACAAGTTGTTAGAGCAAGGGATGCTCAAACCATCCAAAAGCCTGCGGGCTTCGCCTGTTCTAATTGTAAAAAAGAAGGGTGGCACCAACTGCATAGTAATAGACTACTGGAAGCTCAACAGTATTACAAAAAAGGATTCATATCCCTTACCAAGAATTGATGATGCTCTGGACTGATTAGGGGGAGCCCATTACTTTTCTGCAATGACCTTAATATCAGGTTACTGGCAAATCGAGTTACCCTGGTGGAATAGGAACAATGCGCTGTAATCACCTCTAAAGGCCTTCTTCAACTGACGCGGATGCCTCAAGGGCTGACCACGCCACAGCTACGTTTTAGCAAGCCATGGACACTATTCTTGGTGACCTGAAACTGTCATGCATCTTTGTATACCTTGACAATATTGAAGTTTTCTCTTGAACCTTTTTGGAGCATCTCGACCACCTTAAAGCAGTATTATGCCATCTAACTGAGGCGAACATTAAAATTAGACCTCAAAAATGTAACTTCTTCAAAGATCAGCTGGAATACCAGGGGTTTGTGGTAGACTCTAAAGGGATAAAATTACAACCAGCTAAGGTGGATGCCATCAGCAAAATGACTACTCCTAATAATAAGTGTGACATACAGGTATTTTTGGGAATGGTCAGTTACTACTGGCACTTTATCCCTAATTTTAGCTGTATTGGGGGCCCGCTATTCGAGTTGTTAAAAAAAGAAGTTATGTTCAAATGGACAGAATGTCAGCAATCTGCTTTTGATACACTCTTTACGGCGTTGATCAGCACAACGGTGTTACAATATCCAAACTTTGATTGGAGTTTATTGTTCAGATGGATACATCACTAGCCACGGTTGGGGCTGTACTTTCTCAGAAAGATGAGAAGGGAGAGGAACATCCAGTAGCGTAATGTAGTTAAAGTCTGAACTTTCATGAGCGCAATTATACTATGACTGAGCGGGAGTGTTTAGCAGTGATATACGCATATAAGAAATTCCAAGTCTATCTGCATAGGGTATAGTTTAAAGTCATAACAGATCACGCGTCATTACGCTGGTTGCAGAACCTCAAAGAACCTGAAGGTCATTTAGCTCGATGGGCTCTTAAGTTGTAGGCTTATAATTTCAAGATTCTCCATCAGCCAAGAAAAAGCATCAGAACGCTGACTGTTTATCTTGGTTACTGACTATTGCTGTGACAGCAGACCTCAGCAACATATGTACAATAAGATGCTCAGCGGAAAATATGATGCTGAACTGCCCCAAGTAATCAAAGTGTTAAATGAGATGTGAATGAATACATTCCAATGGAATGGGGAACTATACAAGTGGATCAGTAATTCTACGGTGAATTTTCTGCATCCCTCAGCATGACTAGGAATCATTATGAGTGCGCACAAGGCAGTTGGGCATGGTGGAGTGCATAAGACTATGGAGTTGTTACAGACCCAATACTATTGGGAAAGTATGAGCTTCGATGTGCTCAAAACTATTTCCTGTTGCCATCAGTGCCAAGTGGAGAAGCCATTTCGCTGTATGATGTCATATCAGTTAGTGAAACCACATTTTGCTTGGCGTACCATTTCCCTAGATGTCATTGGCCCTTTGCCAACTGGAGCCATCTGTTGTAAGTACATTCTTGTGGCTATCAACCATTTGACCCAGTGGGTGAATAAGGGCGATACAAGACTTGGGGGAAGTTACTGTGGCCAGGTTCATGATGGAATGCATTATTCAGTGGCACGGCTGCCCTCAGTTTATTTTCACTGATAACAGAACCAACTTCACCTCGCACATCCTCCCCAAACTGAATGAGCTTATGGGAATCCGTGGGGTTCTGATGACCCCATACCACCCCAAGTCCAACAGAATGGTCAAACGGGTGAATGGAACTCTGGTAAACATACTACAAAAATTAGTATCAGATTGACCTTCTGATTGGAGCTCTCACCTTTCCACTGCCATGTTCACCTATAACATTCGTTACTATTCTGCCACGTGTAACAAACGAGTTAACACTAATATCCCATAGAAAAATCGGGAAGTAAGAGCCACATAACTGACTCTACTAGAGACCAGCCTGACAGAGCCAATCCTCAAACCCCTCCGTTGAGTTTCGCCATTGCCACATGAACTCAGATCCATGTCCACATGCTGTAGGAAGATACTGAGTTACACGCCAATGCCACATCATGCCCACTATTGGAGCCCATGCCTTTAATCCATATTCTATTTTAAATAAAATATTCTTTCCTTGTTCAACCAAATCTTTATTGGATTTCTAGGTTTATTGTAGAAGACTCAACTGGATATTCAAGCCAGCCTATCCTTAAATATATAGTCAATTGCAAATATAAAATAAGCTCATACTCTATGCCAAGCTCTCCTTAACCATCCAGCACATCATAGGAAAAAATTCCATTTCCCATGGAATCATCATCCAGAATTCTCATAAGTCCAACGTCATATTTACTTGGATGCGTTTTGGCTTCAGAACAACGAATTTCCCTTGCTCCAATTCCCCTTTATTCAAGTTTCTTCTTACAAATTTTCTATTCAGATCAAGTACTAACTGATTCATCGCAATTTATGGATCAGGTACCACCTGATCTGTTACATCACCCCCTGTGAAGATTAGAATCCCTGGGCCATCCCCAGGCCCTGCGTGCCAACTTCTCCCATTTTCCACGTCGTCTCCTCCTTTGAATCACCTTTTCTTACTCACGCACGCAGCCAGCCCTTTGCCCTTCTCCCAAGCTCTGGATCCAGTGCTCTGCGTTGATCCAACTGTCACTACCGGTGGGCCCTCGCCTGTTCCAAACAGCCCCATAACATCTCCTCAGTATCCATCTGAGCACATGCTGTCCCATCTGGCCCTCAGTACGCTCCATCCACAGCTCCTCCAGGCGCTCTTCATGGATCCGCCTGTTGCTACTGGTGGGCCAGCGCCCACGCCAAACTTCCCTGTAGCTCTCCCTTGTTATTTTGCCAGGGCACATGCCATCTCGTCTGCCTCCTGGCACACTCTTTCCATGGCCCTTCTGGATGTTCCTCATGGATCCTCCTGTTGCTCTTGCTGGGCCACCACCTGCTCTGCACTTCCCCATAGATTTTTCTCAATATCCGCCATACTAATGCTATTTTGTCCGCCCCTCGGTACAACTCATCCAAAGCTCCTTCAGACGCCTTTTGGGTATCCACCTGCTGCTCCTGATGAGCCACTGCCCGCGCCATACTCCTCCGTTGATTCTTCTCAACATCCGCCATGGCCTGGGCCATTTCTCCACCCCTGGTACACTTCACTCCCAGTTCCTCCAGACACGTGAGCTGACACCATTTGGCACTTCACTCGCGATGCCTCTTTCAGATCAAAGTAAACCCATTCCTCCCCTTCCAGAACATCAACCTCCATCCACTCTTAGCCAGACCAAGAAACAGTTGAGTTGAGTCTAATGTAGAAAATGAGTTTGCACCAATATCCCATAAGGAAATTGGGAAGTAAGAGCCAAATAACTGACTGTACTAAAGACCAGCCTGCCAGAGCCAATTTCTGAACCCCTCCGTTCAGTTTCGCCATTGCCACATGTACTCAGATCCATGTCCACATGCTGTAGGAAGATACTGAGTTACACGCCAACGCCACATCATGCCCACTATTGAAACCCATGCCTTTAATCCAATATTCAACTTTAAATAAAATATTCTTTTCTTGTGCAACCAAATCTTTATTGGATTTTTAGGTTTATTGTAGAAGACTCAACTGGATATTCAAGCCAGACTATCCTCAAATATATAGTCAATTGCAAATATAAAATAAGCTCTTACTCTATGCCAAGCTCTCCTTAACCATCCAGCAAATCTTGGGCAAAGATTCCATTTCTTATGGAATAATCATCTAAAACATTTGTAAGTCTAATGTCATATTGACTTGGATGCATTTTGGCTTTGGACAATCAAATTTCCCTTGCTCCAATTCACCTTTATTCAGGTTTCTTCTTACAAATTTCCTATTCTGATTGAGTACTAACTGATCCTTTGCAATGTACAGATCAAGTACCATCTGATCCATTACACCACGGGGAAGAGTCCCTTCCAACTACTATAAGGCTGACATCCTGATTTTCTGGCATTGCTTTATTAATGTGTAGAAGACACTGGCAGACTGAACCCCACCACTATTTGACTAACCTTGTAGACATTCTGATTAAACTGCAAACTGAAGCATATTCTTTCAGCTTAGCCAAGAAGATCAAGAATCAGGCTACTGATCAGGCATGTCATAGTGGGCTGGTGCTGTTCAAGGAAGGCAATATGGTTCCTTTTCACAACCAACATGGACTTTGGCGGAAACACAAGCTGGCCAGTATCTGGATTAGTCTGTTCGAAATTATAGAGAAAACTGGAGTTGACACATATACCATCAACGATCCTGCAAGCGGTCAGATCATTAACAGAATACACATGAAGTTCCTCCGACCTTACAAGTAATAGGATCTTATTGTCCAGTCAAGGAGGAAGTAATGTCACGATTCCAATATGACTAACCAATAATTGTGGGACAGCAGGGCGGAATCTGCCAAACATAGTATCAGCTATGATTATTTGAGTGCCTCAAGATGAGGCAATATTGGGATATAACGGGTTTTTATTGGATATAATGGGTTTTATTGGAGCGCTTCCATACAAGGCAATAAGGCAATGTCAACATTTGATGAATATGAAGTAAATTGCCTACAATTAGGGTGACAGAGGATTAGAGAATAACAAGCCAAATTCAAGGAGAATTGGAGGAATAGAATAGCCCAAGCCATGAGAAGCAGTATCGCCTGAAGCCGCTGTATATAAGCAAGATGGGCGATTAAGAGAAAAGGTTTTTTTAGCATAGAAGAGATGGGACAGCGAAAGGTAGCTGTATTTATAAAAAATAAGTAAAGAATTGGTTTGGCAATTGCTCCTATTTTAAGTATATTTTCATGTGTGTCTGAAGGACTGATAATACCCACATCAACTGTCTGTTGCTCAGTGGGTTTGACCTGTGAAAATAACCTGATGAATACTAATGATAACATCCAAAATTATAAAATAGAGGTAATAAAACTTTATTGTACTTTTCTATTCAAGGGAAGCTAACCAGGACAGACATAAACTGTTGCTAAAGAGCTAAAAAATTAAAAAGCCTTAAAGAACAAATTAAAACGCTAAAATTGAGCGTTTTAAAACAAAAAAACATAACTGACCAGGTGGTAAAGTGGAGAACCACTTATCTGACCATGGTGGAAGGGGAGGGGGGTTTAGCTCATCCTTGGAAGCGTCTCCTTATCCCATATAAATATGGATAAGAAGCAGAAATGGCGTAGGGCAACAATAGTATGAATTTGATATCCCTCAAGAGTTGAATATCATAAAAACCCATGTCTGCATAAATAAGTCCACAAATATAAATGGCAAGAACTTCTTCTGCTTGTATGTGAGTGTCAGAGAGCATGGTGAGAGTGGCAATATTGGCGCAAGTATTTTATATTTGTGATTCTGCGCCACCACTCTAAAGTTCTGGATTGAATTGGCTGTTTTGTTGTATATAAGAATCTTGCACTTGTCCAGAGAGGATATGGTCGATGGGATAATGGGAGGAGGGATACATCCTGCTATCATCATCGCTGACTTGGGGACAGCTTTGCAGAGTGGATTATTTTAAAGCAAGGTAGCTGCTTCAATAATAAGCTGGTGGTCACTGTTTAATGGAGTGGCATTTGTCTGGTGACATAGAGAAAAAAGGGGAATTGAGTGTCATACATGACGTACAAAATTGTTTGAGGTGAAGATCAGATGGTTCAAAAAGATCACCCAGTTCAAAAACCTCAGCCAATAGGCCCCAATGGTTCTGAATGAACTGGATTGGGGCATTAGCATAAGCCTGGGGTTTGGCTAGTTATTTGTAGTAAGTTTATAATTTTCTACAGTCCAAGCCGCTTCCTGATTGGGTGGGGTGACTTAAGATATGGACTGAGGAGGGGTCTAATTGGCTAGCTCAGGAACTGCTGCAGCAGCAGTCTTTGAGGGTGTGGGCAGGATTGTACCCCAGACAGAAAACGTTGCAGGGTAAATGGCAGGTTTGGTGTTAGTGGAGGTGATATCATATTTGGGAGAAGCTGCAACGAAGGGCATTTGCATTTTGAGTGATCCAACACAAACAGGATGGACAGATAGTTAATACAACCTCTACATGGGCCCAGAACGGATGGTCAGAGGAATAAGGATTAATAGCACAAGGTGAAATCAACAGGAAATTTCTTTGAATAGGAAAGATTGTGGAAAATGCATGAGGCTTAACAAGACGAGTGGCCCCATTTGATACCACAAACTGAGGGATAGGTAAGTGTTTTAACCTTCCAAACCAATCACTAGGTCCTTGTGGAGCACATCAAGGGGGAAGGCGAGCGGGAAAACCAGCAATATGAAACACCATATTGGTGCCTGATGGTAGCTGAGTGCAAATGGTTGAGAGCGGGTGCCCTAGAATACTAGGGGGACAGTTGCTACAATTGCAGCATCAGCTTCACAGGTAGATCCTAAATCAAAATGCCTCTTATATGAGTGGATGTCACCAAAGCCAGTGGTAACTATTACCGCCTATGCTAGTTTAATTATTGCTTTATCAGCATATAAGAATAATTTTATATTATAACTGAAGGAAAAATTGTACATTGGTATGGAGAGCACCAAGGGGCTTTGAGCACTGCAAGGACCGTTAAAGGTGGAGATCAAGATTTCTGGGAGGAAAGAATCTTCTCAAGGATTTAGAGCACTTTATAACACAGTCAAATGCATTTTTCTTCCATACAGAAGATGCTAGGGGGTTTTGCCGCTTCCCCACACTGAAGAAAATGGAGGAGCTGAATACATCGGGATAAATGGGTGTGAAAGTTTGGAGTTGATAAGTTTACTTTAATTTTTAGTAAATTGCTCAAAAAGTGATTCTAAATAAAAAGAAAGTACGAATTTTTATTACTATCATATGAGGGTTTTATATGCTACTTGTAACAAAGAAATCCATTTATGGAACTGGATATATTAAATTAATTATTAAGTCATCTTATTGGTATTTTAAGACATCAGACAAAAGTGAGGTATCTTGAAGCATCATACGCTAGGATCTGTGAGTTCCAGCAGGTGGCATTTATTCAGGTGATGCCCAAGCTATCAATCTGATAAATGGTCCCAGATTTATATATTAACATGAGGCTTAATTGGGGTAACTTTTTTTGAAAATATCCAAATGGATTAATGCCATCAAAATTTTTCACTCTTACCAATTTCCTTCCTTAGTCAGGATGATGCCAATTTTTGACGTCTATTAGCTAAATTACTGTTAATATTATAGACATATGCAATATATGGGTTTTGATAGCTATATGGTGTTGATGTTATGCCCAATAGTAAAAATTCTGAAGGTACCATTGAATTATAATCTTCTGAATATTCTTCTCAGTAGGGCGTATATCTAAATATATGACATCATCTCCTTGAAAAATGTTAGTTGAGGACTAATGCAAAATTTGACCATGTTTTCTATTGATATTAATCCTCAGAGAGAAACTTGACGAAACTTTCATCACCATGTTTGTAAGTGAGGACATAAGGTGTTTCTCAGATTTTAATATTATTCCCACTGGATTCTCTTTCTTCTAAGCATAACTTTTTGAAAATCAATTCAGCCTTGAAATTTAGCTCCACTAAAGAGATTTATGAAAACTATTAGTGTGACAGTTGAGGTTTATCCTCAGCATCACATTGCCCTGATCTTTGGTAAGACAGGGCAGGCTGTGTCTGGATGTATGGAGGAGGAGGGGGAGTTGGTCCTGGCAGGGACGCCTAAGGGGCAGGAGCTTGGAGTAGGCCAAGGAGCCAGATGGGCGTCCAAGTCGAGGAAAAACGAGAATCAGGTAAAATGGGGAGTTTCGAGATTCGATTTGGATTCGAATCAAGAATGGAATGGAACAGGTGCTTGGAAGTTTCGCGGTTTGTTTGGAATTTGAAATGGAACTGGTGCGGAACTGTTGAGAATCGGAACTGGCACAGAACCATTGAGTGAGGATTCCGCGATCCTGCTGTAAGGTTTACACCAAGCATTAGTCAGATTAGCACCATAAGCTTGTGTTATATTTTATATTAGCTTGTAGCATGTGTATATAGGGAAGGAACTGGGAGCTGGAGGCTTCTCAGTTCTGTTTTCTATCAACCTGGCCAATATTAAATAAAAGAACTTTAAAATTCATATATTTACAGTTTGAGTTTTTTAAAATATTGCCTAACTGCAGCCATGTTTGGCTTGAATCAACAAGAATTGGACTTTGAGAGTGAGCTTGGGAGAGCTATTGCCTCCTTTATACCTTGTCTTGGAGTCAAGGCATGTTGCTGGGGTTAAGTATATTTGCAACTGTCTTCCAGGGGTGCTTGTCCAATCTTGTAGCGCGCGCACAAGGAGAGTAGTATCAGGAGCCCTGTCAGCCCTATGGTCTGTAACATGGATCCTGTTGCCCAACTCATTCATGGCTCATTGGAAGGAGCCAGTGCGTTACATTAAACAGAACTCCTTTACTTTCCTGTCGTTGTGGTGGCAAGCAAAAGAGGTGCCAGAAGAAGTTGTGTTTCCAAAGTGGTATAATCATCTGCAACACTCTTGATGGTGATATTCTCCACCGCCTTTTTGCTTCATGAATTATACCAGGTTTTGGAGTGTGTGTCCCGGAATGGTGGGAAAGTGGTAGGGCCTGGGAAGGACAAAGGAAGAATTCCCACGGTTTTGAAATTGGAAGACTTGGAACTGATCCACCAGACGTTTAGCCGAGTTCAGTTTCAGGGACGTTTGACAAAGGCAGCGGGTGGGGAGGATTCGTTTGCCTTGCAGTTAAGTCAGGTTCTGTTGGCACTTCCAGTAAAGCAGTCCAACTGGGTGCGAGAACTTTTGGAAGAGCAGTCAGGGTTACCTGTATCAGTGGAGGAATGTCTGGATTGGATTGATCGTGCAGCATGTCCAGATGAGACGCAGGATTCGGCCTGGGCGGCTTTACTGCAGTGTGGTCAAGGGAAGAAGTCAGTGGAGGAGTATGGCCAGATGTTCCGCGCATTGGCAAGAGCAGCAAAGGCACCTGAGACTCAGCTTCCACGCATGTTTCGCCAAAACTTGCAAGCTGATCTATTATTGGCAATGGCGGCGGTGAAACCTGCAGCGACGTTGGAGGAAGAGGTGGGTTTGGCCTTGCAGGTAGAACGACAGTTGAGTTTAGTACGGGCCCGTCAGGAAGTTGTGCGAACCCCAGTGGGATTCCAAGGACAGAGTGGTGGAAGAAGGGCAGGTTCTGAGCCCATATATGGTACTAAGGGGTTTAGCTATGTGGAGGAAGGGAAGAAGAGTTAAGGGAATCCTGAGGGTATGGTGGAGGTGCGAGAGACAAGGATTCCCATTGGGATTACCACTCAGGATCCTGAGGCTCAGAATAAGAAGGCTCCTTATAATTTTCGCAAGAAACCGGTGAATCCGGTACCTCAAAATAAACCGCTTACTTCATCTTATCCTTATCTGATTTTGCCCATCAGTGTGCTCGTGGGGGATGAAGGAAGGGATTGCGGTGAAGTTCTAGCTTTGATTGATACCGGAGCTGGGGAGAATTATGTTGAGGAGAAGTGGGCAAGAAGCCATGGATTGTCATTACAGAAGGATGGATGGGTGAAGTTGGCAGACACCTCCAAAAGAACGGCGGCATGGCGAGTACAGGCCAAGGTCCTGTTGAGGCAAGGCCTGGAGGTATTCAGGAGGAGTTTCACGCCGTGGCTCACCTGCCACATTCTGTGGTGCTGGGGATGAGATGGTGGCACCATGTCCATCCACAGTTTGATATGAAGAGAGAGAGGGTTCTGCTGTCGCCTAGAGGCCAGGGGTCGTTTGAATGGACGTTTCAGTCCCAAGGTTCGTTGGTGAAGCACATGGGTGGAATCACCTCAAGTGTGTCAGCGGAAGGATTGCCAAGGGAGTATCAGGATTTCGCGGAGGTGTTTGAGCCTAAAGGTGATGCGCCTTTTTCACCTACAGGGGATTTTGCATTTGGTTTCCGGTTTAAGGAAGGCTCTGAGTTACCAAAGGGCTGTCCAGTCTATCCGTTGAATCCCTGGACCCGAGAGGCATTGGAGGGTTATGTCCAGAAGATGCTGGATATGGGTTTGATTGTGCCCTCCAAGTCGCCGGTGGTTTCGCCAGTCCTGTTGGTTCCCAAGTCAGGGGGAGTTACGTCCTTGTGTTGATTTCTGACGCCTGAATGAGGTAACGGAACCTGATCCCTATCCAATGCCACTCATGGAGAACATTCTGCCCATGATCTCCGGGTGTGGGGTGTTCACCAAATTGGATTTGGTGGACGCTTTTAATCAAATTCCTGTTCGCCCTGAGCACCAGCGGTATACGGCATTCAAATGTCATTTGGAAACTTCGAGTACAGGGTTATGCCATTTGGCCTACGCAATGCCCCTGCAGTTTTCCAGCGCATGATTGATCATGTATTGGGGGACTTAGTGGGTAGGTGTTGTGTTGCCTATATGGATGACATCCTGGTGTTTTCCAAATCGGTACAGGACCATGTGAGGGATGTGAGAAGTGTGTTGGAGGTGGTTAGGAACGCGGGCTTGAAGTTGAAGCCATCCAAGTGTGAGTTCAATAAAGAATCGGTGTCCTTCCTAGGAAACGTGGTCCTCCAAGAACGGATAGCGATCTGTCCTGATAAGTTGCGAGCAGTGCGGGAATGGAAGGCTCCTGGGAATAGGACTGAAGTGCGAAGCTTCTTGGGGGTGGTGAATTTCGTGCGGAGGTTTTCTAGGGATCTGGCCCAATGGGCTGTGCCGTTGACAAGACTGACGGGAAACGTGCCATTCGTTTGGGGGGAGGCTGAGGAGAGGGCATTTCAGCAAGTGAAGACGAGTTTGCTGACAGCCCCAGTTCTGGCACACCCTGACCCAAACAAACCATTCGTGGTAGAGACTGACGCGTCAAATTTTGCACTTGGAGCTGTGTTATTGCAGGAGGGTAAAGATGGGGTTGAACATCCTGTCTGTTATTTCAGTCGGAAGATGGCACCAGCTGAAACCAACTATCCAGTTTACGATAAGGAACTTTTGGCAATAGTTGCAGCCTTAGGGGAGTGGCAACACCACCTATTGTATGCCAGGCACCCGGTTGTCATCCGAACGGACCATCGAGCCTTAGAATACTATAAGTCCCCACGCCTGATGAACCAGAGGCAGGCCCGGTGGCATTTAGAGTTGGTTCAATATGACCTGCGGATTGAATACAAGCCAGGAAAACAAAATATCTTGCCAGATTTATTGAGCCGTGATTCTGGACTGGTGTTTTCTGATGAAGAGTTGAGGAAGTTCAACACAGCCACGATGTTGCCACAGAACTTGTTTGCAACAATCCAGGGCTGGAGAGATGGAATGGCAGGAAGAATCTGGACTGCACAGCAAAGATGTGAGCTGGGCCAACGGATAAGAGAAGAGACAGGGGAAGGTGAGGCAAGCAGGGGGCATGCGGGATTCTCAGTTCGGGGTGGTATCATACACCATGAGGGAAGGATTTGGGTCCCGGTGAAGAGTCTGCAACAAGAGGTAATGGCAGCTAATCACGACCATCCTCTGGCAGGTCATCCCGGTCAAGAGAAGATGTTAGATCTTGTTCGCCGTCACTATTCATGGAGAGGTGTGGGTGAGGCAGTGCGGAAGTATGTTTCACATTGTGTGGTTTGCGCCAGGGCAAAGGCCCAACGGGTGGCACCGGGGGAAAATTGAAGCCGCTTCAAATTCCTTCTAGGCCATGGTCCTCAGTGAGTGTGGATTTCATCACAGGACTGCCCAAGTCACAGGGGATGGATGCTTTGATGGTGGTGGTGGATCGTTTAACTAAATATGCAGAGTTTTTCCCTTGTCAGTCAACCATTTCTGCAAAAGTGGCAGGACAGATTTTTGTAAATGAGATTTTCTCCAGACATGGGGTGCCTGAAGAGATTGTGTCAGATCGGGGTCCGCAATTTACATCTAAATTTTGGCTCCACATGTTGGGAAATCTAAAGATCAAGGCTTGCCATTCGTCAGCATATCATCCTCAGTCAGATGGCCAAACTGAGAGAGTAAATCAGATATTAGAGCAGTATTTGAGGTGCTATGTTTCAGGGCGGCAGGATGACTTGGTATATTGGGTGAAGCTGGCTCAATTTGCTTATAACAATCATAAGCATTCATCCACGGGTATGACCCCATTTTTCGCAAATCACGGCCAACACCCAGAGGGTATGGGGCCTAGGGAGCAAGGGCGGAATCCAGCGGCAGATGAACTGTCACGAGATACCCGTGACACCCTGGAGCTCCTGAAGAAGAATTTGGTGGTGGCAGTCGCAGCTCAGAAGAGGAAGGCAGACCGGCATAGATCTGAAGGTAGAGCTTTCAAGAGAGGTGATTGGGTCTTGGTGAATGCTCAGAACTACGCCTTGCCTGTAAGGAGCCGGAAATTGGGGCCGGTGGCGTTGGGCCCATATCAGGTAGTGAGGGCGGTGAACGAGGTGGCATTTGAGCTGAAGCTCCCAGAAGGGTCAAGAGCTCATCCAGTGTTGCACGTATCGCAGCTCAAGCCATTCTTTGGCCAGCCACCTGAAAGTCCTTCCCCTTTATTCCCAGCTGGAGAAAGAGCCAAGGAGTATGAAGTTGAGGAGATTCTTGACACCAAAGTGGTGAGAGGACGTCGTTCATTCTTGGTACGTTTGGTGGGTCATCCTATTGAGGAGTCCACATGGCAGTCAGCTAGGGATTGTGCCCGATGTCCTGAGAAAATCCAAGAGTTTTTCCTGTCTAGGGGGGTGATGTGACGGTTGAGGTTTATCCTCAGCATCACATTGCCCCTGATCTTTGGTAAGACAGGGCAGGCTGTGTCTGGATGTATGGAGGAGGAGGGGGAGTTGGTCCTGGCAGGGACGCCTAAGGGGCAGGAGCTTGGAGTAGGCCAAGGAGCCAGATGGGCGTCCAAGTCGAGGAAAAACGAGAATCAGGTAAAATGGGGAGTTTCGAGATTCGATTTGGATTCGAATCAAGAATGGAATGGAACAGGTGCTTGGAAGTTTCGCGGTTCGTTTGGAATTCGAAATGGAACTGGTGCGGAACTGTTGAGAATCGGAACTGGCACAGAACCATTGAGTGAGGATTCCGCGATCCTGCTGTAAGGTTTACACCAAGCATTAGTCAGATTAGCACCATAAGCTTGTGTTATATTTTATATTAGCTTGTAGCATGTGTATATAGGGAAGGAACTGGGAGCTGGAGGCTTCTCAGTTCTGTTTTCTATCAACCTGGCCAATATTAAATAAAAGAACTTTAAAATTCATATATTTACAGTTTGAGTTTTTAAAATATTGCCTAACTGCAGCCATGTTTGGCTTGAATCAACAAGAATTGGACTTTGAGAGTGAGCTTGGGAGAGCTATTGCCTCCCTTTATACCTTGTCTTGGAGTCAAGGCATGTTGCTGGGGTTAAGTATATTTGCAACTGTCTTCCAGGGGGTGCTTGTCCAATCTTGTAGCGCGCGCACAAGGAGAGTAGTATCAGGAGCCCTGTCAGCCCTATGGTCTGTAACATGGATCCTGTTGCCCAACTCATTCGTGGCTCATTGGAAGGAGCCAGTGCGTTACAATTAGCAAATATGGCAGGAAACCTCGCAAAAGAACCCGCAGGCTCGGCCAAATGAGCCAGCACCACCCCCAAATGAAGCAACCCCCGGTTAACCACCTCGGGGTCAACCAGAATCACCCGCTCTCAAGCAGCGGCCATGAAAGCAGGCATCCCCCCACCTGGAGCTACTTCAACTAGCGCCAGTTCACCTGATCGCACTTCTGCAACCTGTACGCCCAACAGCTCTGTGTGCGCTACCTCCCACCAACCCGCTGGGCCCCCCATCCAAGGAGGCCATCACCCACGCTGTTTTAATGGCGTCTGCTCAGTTGAATGTAACTCAGCCCATCCAGGCATTCACCTCCCCCACTGTGTCAGCTAATTCAGCCCCATCTATTATTGCTGACGCCGTGTTTCTGACTCCCCATGAGGGGCGATACCCAGCTACCTGGCCCCAAACCCTCAGATGTAAGGTTGGATTAGCCGCACATTCTGGTTCACTAAGCACCAAATTGGGACAATCCACTCTTCCCAATGGGGAAACAAATGGTTCGGATTTTGGAACTTCACAACAGTTCTAATCTCATCCATCCCATTTAAACCCCATAATCGGCACTTCTCAAGTCAGCACTTTATCTCCATATACTGAAAACAACCAATTCACCAATCAGCCAGTGATTTTTTCCCACAAAATCACAGCAAATACTCGAGCTGAATTTACCCAAATAGATTGGGATGGTGATGAAACATAGCCCTCCTCCCAATTGGCTGGAGTTAATTCCACTCTGGATGGGCCTCCCCAATTTAGAGAGGCCCAACAATCCGCCCCTCAATTCAATTTGCCACCAGCAACTGCTCAAACATTCCAGCAACAGGGGAACTCCGCAAACTTGTCCAAACCACCAGCTCACATTCAACCCATGATTGCAGCCCAAAGCAAACACAAACGTACTAAAGGAGCCACTGGGGTGTGGCAAAAACCTCTGGCACCAACGCTACCCAAAGCTGATCCCCGCGAAGTGGCGTTTATTGCTGATGTTAAGAAGAAATGGGCCAAAACTAGAGCGCAAAAAGCTCTACCTCGCTCAACCCTCTCCCATGCGATTCGCCTTTATTATGGGCATAACCCTGTTGAATTCTATATGGAGGATTACTTCTCATACTTTTCAGCGATCGCAGAGACATTCCCAATTAAAACCACCATCCATGAATCAGTGGTGGGCCACTACATCGATGTGGGCTTCACTGAAGCTGCCCTTGCTGACCATGCTG
Organism: Massospora cicadina; assembly: GCA_022478985.1. Lineage (NCBI taxonomy): Eukaryota > Fungi > Entomophthoromycota > Entomophthoromycetes > Entomophthorales > Entomophthoraceae > Massospora > Massospora cicadina. The sequence goes on from JAKSZP010013370.1 coordinate 76,697, forward strand.
CCACCCTCCAGGTCATTATTCTGCGTGGATCTCTTCACATCTCCCGCACATGCTCTCACCTGGAGAAAATTTCATGGGTTAATTTTTACAACCAACCAACGACTGTTGATCCTGAGTCTCTTAAACTGGTGCTCCATCGTGGTTTAATGGAGTTTGGGTCTGTTTTTTCAGTGGACTTTAGCGTCCCCTCTTACTATGCTCCCACTCAAAGAGCTCACACTGCTAGGGCGTCATTCATCCCCTCCCCCACTGTATCCCACAACATTGAAGTTATTCCTCATGTGGCGGTAGTTGGGGCATGCTTGAGATTTTTTTGTCGACCCTGATCAGGCGCGCCCCCGGTGTTCATGGTGTAACGCCCTTGGACACCTGTATAGTGGCTGCACACCTCGAAAACAAGCCCTCTTAGCCACCACCCAGGGGCCTAAACCAGGCCAAAACAATCCCACGTGGCCGCAGTAGCAATTCCACAACCCACACAATGTTCCCGTTTAAGACTTGTCCCCTGAGGCCTTACGCCTAGCAGTTGAAACAGTTAACCCCACTATTGGTACAGGATACCTTCGCGCTCATGCCCCCTTCCAGTGGGCACCCCCTCCAATCTCCCAGAGTTAACTCCCTCTCTCACCAAGCGCAAGGCATCTCCCACAGGGCGCCCCTCGTCAGCCACCCCTACTCAGGGCTCCGCGGCACCCCCACCAACCTCCACCAGCGATTTATCGCATCAACCCTCAGCTCCCAATGGAGCTATGCCCACCAGCATGGACTGGCAACCCGCGGCCTGCGGTAGAAATGCCACCTCAAAGAGTCCTACCCCAACCTCACAGTCCATTTCGCGCGGCTCCTTTGCAGTGTTGGAGGAAGTGAATATGGACTCAGGCTCATCAAATGGGGACACTGCGGAGGTCGCCGTTGAGCACCTTCAGGTCCTTCCCATGCAACGGAGCGGGGGCAGCATCCTAGGCTGGCTTACTGGGTCCTCTGCCCCCCACCCTCTCCTTCCCCTCAGAACCCTCGACGCTCCTCACAGATTGCAGCTAATAGTCAAGCTAAAGGACTCAAAACTAGCCGCCTCACAGCAGCAGGTTTAAGCGCTGGCAACCCCCAGGACATGGAGGGGAACAGCTATGAGTCCCCATGGCAGCACCCTGGCCCTGCAATCCATCAACGCAAATGGGTTGCGGGACTTTAAGCGGAGAGCCCGCCTCCTCTGAAACTTCAGGTCAGCACAAATTGACATCGCTGCTGTCCAGGAGCCCCATATCCTAATCCACGAACAATCTGCATGGAATGAACAGTTTGGAGGCAACTCCTTCTGGACAAACCATGCCGCCCTTATTGTTTTGAATCCCCGGGTTAAAACCCATTCTTTTTCACAATATCTAAATGCCGCCTCATACTGGCCAAACTCACCACTCCTGAATTCTCTTTATTTGCTGCAAGCATCTACCTGCCTAATGCAGGTCAGGAGCAAAACTGGCTCTTGGAAAAGCTCGTCCAACTCAATCTCCCACGGAATACAGTCCTCTTGGGAGATTTCAACACAACCATAAGTCGCGTCCGTGACTCTTACCCCCTGCAGCAAAGGAACGCCCTGGATCAAGTCGCCTCCAGGATTTCCTTCGCCTGAGTGGCTTTATGAATGCGCTTCCACCCTCCATGTCTGGCATAGGCTGCATGACTAGGATCCATTATGATGGAGGAGCTTTCCAGTCAGCGTCATGCATAGATATGGCGCTGATTGGCCCCTGCTAATTGGCCGCGTCTCCTCTCCCATCTCTCGTGACAACCATCTGAGTGATCACAGGTCACTCACCATTGTCCTCACCACCACGCTTAGACTGTCGCGTAAGTTCTGGCCTAGGGTTGCCCCAGCTCATCTCAACAACCCCTTCACTGAGGAGAATATGTCTATGACCATCTGGGAGACTCTCATCTCCCCCACCCCACCTGCTTGACCACAAGGCTAGATGGGCGGTGACCAAGGAGGGCATCACCCGCGTTGCTTACAACTGTGCTAAAGCCCAGATGACCGCAGCTCGCGCCAGAGTCAAAAGGGCGGAAGCCAGAATCAGACATCTGGAGCGAAACTGCAGCCTTCGACCTCTCCCAGTTGGTTGGAAGACTGGGAAGCGGCGCAGGAAGCACTACGCTTGGAGCTCACACTGCAGGAAGAACGGGCAGCAAACTTTACAAAATCTCATTACTATGCTCAATGGGAACGCCCCACCCACTTCTTCTTTCAGATACAGATTGCCCAGTCAACAGCTGTTGAGATTTTTGCCCACATTCCCAGCCTGCTAGATTACTTGGTATTGCTAGGGGAAAAATTCCCTAAGGCGAAGTGAATTGGAAATCGGTTGAACCAAATTTTAGAGGAACTACGTTTGGGGAATTTTAGGATATTTATCTGGTCGTATCCATCAGGGATCAATCTGGATGAATACCTTATATCTCATTGGGCGGAGTGGCCAACGAAATAAGGGCATCTGATAGTAATTAACTATCAGGTGTACTGATTGGGATTGGTCAGGCTTAATCACCAACTGATTGTGAATGTTTAATGAGTTGCAAGGCAAGTGATGCTGCCTGCAACTAGCGAATCGATTGGTTGCTAGCCAATTATGAATGATTCACTTGGATTGAGAGAAAAACGTTAAGAATACGTTTCTAACTCTTTTGTTTGAGGTCTCAAGGATGTCTAACATCAGAATCCTAGTCAAGATGGGGAAGACCATCGCTGCTGAGATGAGGAAGGGTGATTCAACAGCAACGGCTGCCATTTCATTAAAGAGGTGTCAACTGAGGGTTAGACAGCTGAATCCCCTATAAATTCCCTAGAATTCACTATAATAAAAAAGTAGTAAAACACTCAAGTACACTCAAGTAGAAAACATTAATACACTGAAAAATACTCACTGATTGACACAAGTTTACAGTTGGGAAAGAACCAATAAAGAACCTTATTAGTTTGACTGTAGATTCAGTAATAGTTAGACTATCAGCATCTAGCATGAAGATTACATCTCAAAGATATTATTGCAGAAGGCAATAATTGGTAGACTCTCAGAGAAGATTAGAGATCTGAGCGGGGATCTAGAGATGAAGGGAACCACGGCTAAGGGATTGCTGCCAACTGTTTGTTGGGCCAAAGGAGACTGCTATCAGAGGATCCTAACAAAAATTGGGTGGACAGGATTATAGGGAATGAATCCCTAAGAGTGCAATATTCAGTATATTGGAAATAACAGCGAAGCGTTGGGCCTGAAGATAATTATAACTTGACTATGGATAATAGTCATCATACTATTATTGGATTATAGATATTCTTACAACGCAAGGTGCATGAAGAAACTGAACCTGTGCAGTAAAAAGATTACTAGGGTTGACCTCCGATAATCAACTCCTAAGAGTAAAGTTTTTACAAGTTGGTGCTCACTACAGGGGTAGTTGACTAGAAGAATCAATCCAGAATGTCATACAAAGAAGATGTTTCCAATTTTAGAGATAAGTTACTGAAGGAAGTAACAAAGGTGGAATGTGAAGAGGATCACCTTCAGTGGCATTCACCCAGCTCAGCAGTGGAGCTCTGAGTGAAGAAAAATGAAGATACTCAAGTTCAGGGAAAAGGACTTGCAGCCTAGATATGGAACATTCTAGTGCTGCAAGGAGACCAGTTCCACCAGACATCTACCTGAGATGAAGAGTATCAGCAGGATCAACTCAGGTTAAAATTGGATCCACTTTAAATAATCCTGAGGAGAGAGTGTTTAGATGAGGCATTGGACAAAATAAGAAGCAATCAATCCGGAGAATTGGTTTGCCATACTAATGAAGTCAAAAGAAGAAATGATTGATTCAAGATAGTGGAGGAAATCATTTGATTTATAACAATCAATCACTGGTCAGAAGTTGCTGAAGATGAGTTCATCAATTCCAGAAACATTGGATGAAGCTAACGATGCCAGAACGACTTTGTAATTAAGGATAGCCATGTAGGCTGAAAACGTTTTCAGGAGAAAAAAAACGAGCTGGACAATCGGACAAAACTGTTGGCTGATGAGATACAAAGATCCGAGAAGCATCAGTTTGACAAATAAGAGATGAAAGTAGGGCTTGATGGACGAATTTCCAGTCAGGATTAAAGGCTTAATTCAGGAGAACTGCCCAAAGTCGGCAAGTATGGCCTATACATGAGAGGACAGCGCTGCTGGTTGTATAGGGATAAAGGTTAATACTAATTGGTAGTATTAAGCCTAAGAGAAAATAATTGCAATGTTCCCAGCGGACCTCTGAACCATTAATTGGTTATGTCCTGAGATTTTGGTCAAGTCCCAGAAGGAAACCACTGAACCAAAGGTTTGGAAAATTTTAAGAGGATAGGATTTTGAACTATGATAGCTGGTAGGTTTAAGTACCCAGGACCCAGTTAAGATGAAGGGAAAGGAAGGTCCTCTGAGCCTTTTAGTAGGTTGCAAGTCCCATTGCAAAAGAAAAATACAAAAAATATATATAATATTTTAAATATCAATTTTATGGTCTATGAGTTCAGACCTAAGAAGTGACAAGAAATCCTGATGGCTGAATGGAGGAAATTCCGCCCTCTATAAGATGAAATTATCAGCCGGGGTAGCCAAAAAGTATCAACTATTGGTTGATTAAGAGTAACTCGCTGATATGTTGGAAGGCCAGCAAGAGGAGATGCTCAAATTATTGAAAAGTATCAGAGAAAATTCGCCCAAAAATGACTAGGAAATTGGGATACACATGAAGTGAATTGCAAGGTCAATAATGGGGAAATCTGCCAATTAGGCCAAATTGAGATAATTCTACAATTTAGGGTCTCTCAATGAAATGGGATTACTGGCCGGAGTGGCAGAAAGCATCAACTTAAAGTTGATTGAGAGCAGCTCACAGATCTGACAGAAGGGCAGAAGGAGGAGGTGCTCAAATTATATGAGAGATATCAGGAAATATTCATGCAGGATGCTCATGATTTGGGATGCACGCAAGGCGTAATTCACAAAGTCAACACTGGAGAAAATTTACTGATAAGAATGAGACCAATCTGAAGATCAAAAGCCACCAAAGTGGTAGTGGAAGATGAGATCAGTAAACTAGTAAAGCATGGGCTTCTAGTTCCATCATCAAGTCCCTGGGCAAGCCCAATTTTGATCGTAAAGAAAAAAGATGGATCAAATCGGGTAGTGATTGACTATTAGAGGCTGAATAAAATTATGAAGAAGGATTTGTATCCCCTACTGAGGATCAACGATGCGCTAGACCAATTAGAGAAGCGAAGTATTTCTCCACGCTGGACCTAATCTTGGGATACTGGCAGATTGACTTGCCAGTAGAAGACCAGGAAAAATATGTGATTATCACCACACAGGGGGTATACCAGCTGACTAGGATGTCCCAGGGTCTCTGTAATGCGCCCACGACGTTCCAGAGGGCCATGGACGCAGTATTAAACGACCTGAAGTTGTTGTGCATCTTGGTATATCTGGATGATATAAACGTGTTGAGTAAGACGTATACTGATCATCTTCAGCACTTGAGGGAAGTGTTTAAGAGACTGTCCGTGGCTAACCTGAAGATCAAGCCATGGAAGTGCCACTTCTTCAAGAAGGAGTTTAAATACCTGGGATTTGTGATTAACACAAATGGATTGCAGCCGCAACCACAGAAGATAGCAGCTATTGAACAGATGGCTGTGCCAAAGAGTGTCTGAGACATCCAAGTATTCCTTGGGATGGTCAGATACTATAGAATATTTATTTGGAACTTCACCCAAATAGCTGAGCCCTTATTTTATTTATTAAAGGATCCAAAAAAAGGATTCATATGGAATGATGAGGCTCAGGACTCTTTCAATGAGTTACGCCAGTATCTGATAAATTTGCCAATTCTGAAATATCTTAAATTTTGATCGGGAGTTTATCATTCAAACCAATGCTTCATTAATGGTGATTGGTGCCGTACTGAGCCAAGTAGATGAACTTGGGGACAAACATTCGGTGGCATATGTGAGCTGGACACTCTCTGCCACAGAAAGGAATTACACTGTAACTGAGTGTGAATGCCTTGCAGTCATTTACGCCTGTAAACAGTTTTGGGTGTATGTCCATGGAATGCACTTTAAGGTGGTGATGGACCACTCTTTGTTGCGTTGGCTGCACAATCTGAGGGAACCTGAAGGATGACTGGCCTGATGGGCACTCAAACTTTAGGCTTATGATCATGAGATAGACCACCGAGTGAGGGCTTCTCATCAGAACGTGGATGGCTTATCATGGTTACCAAAGGTCCAGTTGGTATATCCAAAGGTGGATGAGTTATTCCAGAGAATGGTTGAAGGAAGAATTGAGGACGAGCCTTGAGAAATCCAAGATGTGCTTTGAAAAGTGATGGAAAACACCAAGACTATGGATGGACAAGTATTTAAGACAATAAATGGGAAATGGTTATTATTCCCAAAACTGTTGGAGAGAGCAGCGATCATTCTAGCCACTCATAAGGTTGTCAGGCACGGAGGCCTGAGAAAAACATTGACCATATTCGCCAGTCTTATTACTGGGAATTAATTATCTATGATGTTGCAGACCATCTGGCTTGTTGCATGGAATGTCAACTGCATAAACCACACAAGAATACAACTGGATATTGACTAGTCTGACCTGGATTTGCATGGCACACAGTGTCTATTGATGTGATAGGACCGTTGCCAATGAGCACAGGAGGAGTCAAGTACATCATAGTAGCCATTGACCATCTGACAAGATGGGTTAAAACAAAGGCCCTAACCAGAGTAGACGCTACCAGTACTGCGAAATTTATCCTGGATCAAGTAGTATACTGGCATGGGTGTTCACAAGTTATACTGAGTGATAATAGGACCAACTTCATGTCCCATGTGAACCTGAGGCTAAAAGAGATAATGGGGATCCAGGGAGTTGTGTCAGTACCATATTGGCTGGAGACAAATGGACTGGTAGAATGGGTCAATGGGATGCTGGCTGTGATGCTAAGGAAGCTAGTCGCAGGGAGAACTTCCATGTGGGGAACGTACCTGAGTTTGGTGACGTTTGCCTACAACATCAGTCATCATACAGCGATGGGAAAGACGCCGTTTGAATTACTTTATGGGAGGAAGGCCGCATTACCACCAATATTATATTTGGTAGTAGAACCTACGTTGAGGATGAGTACTGAACAATACCTGAACTGACTGACGAGTATCCTGATCAATATGCAATCGCAAGCATTTGATACTACCTTAAAGAAAAGGATACAAGCGAAATTGATGGATGATAAAAACTGACCACCATTAGAAGAATATTGAATAGGAGAAAGAGTTGCCTATTTCGATATGCATGGTTTTGGATGAAGAAACAAGTTGGATGTGTTATGGTTGGGTCCATTTGAAGTAATTGCTAAGACGGCGACTGATGCTTATTCCATCAAGAATCTCTTGGATGGAAGAGTAGTAAATTGAGTTCACGCTAAATATTTAAAGCGATGGATCAAAAAAATAAAAGAAGAGTTCCCAAAGGGCTGATGAGCCATTAAGTTGGTCATGTCCTGATGATTAGGTTAGGTCCAAAAAAGGACCTCTGAACCAATCTAGATGGTTTAGTCTGAAAAAAGGACCTCTGAACCATAGAAAACTGGTAGGTTTAAGTGCTCAGGATCCAGTTTGGGGGAAAGATGGACCTCTGAACTGAAACAAGGTCAAGTCCCATAGAAAAAAAGAAATTTTTTTTTGATAAAAGATATTGGGAAAAATAATAATAATATATATATACATATATAAAAAGCGTAGATAAAAAAACAATATATTTTTTATAAAATTTTTATTTTTATCAGTTGTCCTTAGTGCGGGGATAATTCCACCCATGTTGCCTCTTAGGGAGGGAGGATGGATCGCAGTAGTGAGGAATAGCCCAATAAAATTGATATGCAATTGGACACTAGCAAGGGTGAGTCCTACTTGAAAGCACATTTGTTGAGCTGATGCTGAGCCCTGAGAGAACGTGACTAGGGGAAGAGAAATAGATATGTCAGAGGATGCCAATTGTGAAACCCCAGAGTGGAGAGGAAAACAGCAATAAAGGAAGAGGTGGAGGTCTGAATTGGACAGACTGGTAAGAAGCTGTTAGTAGCGAGACTCCGAGTTTGATATATGAGCAGGACTAGAAGGGGGATATCAGACTGATATAGAAGTCAACATTATACACCCTAAAGTCCATTAGGCTCCAATTTCAGGAAATTAATTTCATAAAATTTAATAAAATAAGCTTTCTGAGGGAAGAATGACTTACAGCCAAGAGGTTATAAACAAAATAATGAAGGTGAATATAAATAAATATTCTTAATTAAGCTGCGAGACGTATATTGATGGCAAAAGTCTCCTGTCTAGGATGAGGAGAGAATCAGGAATTCTAGGACACCAGACCAAGAAACCTGAATATGACAGCAGGTCATATACCCTGACGGGGGAAAACTGGATCCTGGGAAAAAGATTGTCACAAGTAAATTGATCAGCCTGGCATGACAAGAGGTCATGGGACCACGCTCTGAGTAGGCGGTAGCGAGGAGGAAGAGGAGGAATGCCGTATGCTGAAGGTTGTCCCAAGCAGCGTTGAGTATTGATGAAGTACTCCACTTGAACCAATGAAGTATTCAACCAGGTGTCCTAAGCAGTGTTTCCATGCCCAAACCTTTTCTCGCTGGAAATCTAGTCAATAGGGGGGATGTGTTGGTTTTTTTGCCCATATTCCCAGCCTGCTAGATTACTAGGTCTTGCTAGGGAAAAATTCCCTAAGGTGAAGTGAATTGGAAATCGGTTGACCCAAGTTTTGGAGGAACTATGTTCAGGGGATTTTAGTATATTTATCTGGTCATATCTATCGGGATCAATCCGGATGAATACCTAATATCTCATTGGGTGGAGTGGCTGATGAAATAAGGGCATCTGATAGTAATTAACTATCAGGTGTACCAATTGGAATCAGTCAGGTTTTATCACTGACTGATTGGGAATGTTTAACGAGTTGCGAGGCAAGTGATGCCACCTGCAACTAGCGAATCAATTAATTGATAGCCAATTATGAATGATTCACTTAAATCGAGAGGAAAACTTTAAGGATACGTTTCTGACTATTTTGTTTGAGGTCTCAAGATTTCTAAAATCAGAATCCTAGTCAGGATGGGTAAGACCATAGCTGCCAAGATGAGGAAGGGTGATTTAATGGCAACGGCTGCCATTTCATCAAAGAGGTGTCAACTGAGGGTTAGACAGCTGAATCCCCTATAAATTCCCTAGAATTCACTATAATAAAAAAGTAGTAAAACACTCAAGTACACTCAAGTAGAAAACAGTAAAACACTGAAAAATACTCACTGATTGACACAAGTTTACAGTCAGGAAAGAACTAATAAAGAACATTATTAATTTGACTGTAGATTTGGTAATAGTTAGACTATCAGCATCTAGCATGAAGATTACATCTCAAGGATATTATTGCAGAAGGCAATAATTGGTAGACTCTCAGAGAAGAGTAGAGATTTGAGTGGGGATCTAGAGACAAAGGGAACCATGGCTAAGGGATTGGTGCCGACTGTTTGTTGGGCCAAAGGGACTGTCATCAGAGGATCTTAACAAAGATTGGGTGGACAGGATTATAGGGAATGAAACCCTAAGAGTGCAATATTCAGTATATTGGAAATACCAGCGAAGCGTTGGGCCTGAAGATAATTCTAACTTGACTATGGATAATAGTCATCATACTATTATCAGATTATATATATTCTTACAACGTGAGGTGCATGAGGAAACTGAACCTGTGCAGTAGAAAGATTACTAGGGTTGACCTCTGATAATCAACTCTTAAGAGTAAAATATTTACAACAGCGCAGGATATTACTGCACTTAAGATTGTCACTACAACCACTTTGGATAAGGAGGAAATCACGCAGGAACTACACCGCTTCTACTTCAGCCTCTTCCATGCCACCCAGGTGGACCCGTCGGACATCCAAGACTTCCTGTGGTGGGCTCCAGAGCCGCCCATTGACCCACGGGCTTATGAGGCTCTACTGGCGCCTATTTCCATCCAGGAGGTGATGGAAACCCTTCTGAAATTTCTCACAGCTTAAAGCCCCAGGCCCAGACAGAATACCCTTCAAGGTGTACCTTCTGGAACCTGCAGTGATAGCCAGAACCCTCCGTGACCTCTTTGCTGCACTCTTGGTGAATGGCGAGGTCCTCCCCGACTCCAGAGGCTCAATAACGACCCTCATCTACAAGAAGTCAGACCTTGAGAACCTGGCGAACTGGCGCCCCATAGCGTTGATCAACACATACCACAAGCTCTTCACGAAGCTTCTGGCCAACTGCATCACCAAATGGGTGTCACCTCGCATCTCCTCATCCCAGCATGGTTTTATTCCGGGGAGGTCATTATGGGGCAGCTATATTGATCTTCACGTGACTTTGACTGCTAACTATCATAAGGTGAATGGCTTTGTGGCTCTCCTGGATATGGAGAAAGCATATGATCGAGTGGCCTGGAAGTATATTGATGCTTCCCTGACCCACTTCCATCTATCCCGCAGCTAGGCGCTGGATATCAGCGCTCTATGACCAGATCCACACCAGAGTCCTGGCGCCAATGGGTTTTACAGTGGCAGTACCAGTTGGACAAGGTCTCCGGCAAGGGGACCCCCTGAGCCCTATCCTTTTTAACATCACCCTCGACCCTCTCTTGGCCTCCTTACAGGACAAGTTAACAGGGATTCTGGTCCCAGGTAAGGCCCCCACCCGCACCATGGCATTTGCAGATGACACCGCCATTGCATTTGGATGCCCTGGGGATGTTGCCCTCGCTGCTAAGACCTTTGAGAGGTACAACAAGGCGTCCAACGCCATGGTCAACACCTCCAAGACAACATTTGTACAGGTTGGCTCCCCCACCTTCCCCCCACCATTTGGTATTGAACCTGTGCGCGGTACCTTCCGTCACCTGTGCGTTCTCACCAACCAACAAGGAGTTGCGCTAAAAGACAATGAGGACTTGCTCCTCGCAGCAGTTAACTCCAGGATTACCAGCTTGAACCAGTGACACATCACCCCCCAGGGTCGAGCTCTGATGGCCAATGTGTTCCTCCTCTCCAAAGTCTGGTTCCTAGCGCATGTCTGCCCATTCACAGATGCCTTTTATACGCGGTTCAATGTACTCCTCCGCTGTTGGATCTGGGGATCAAACCATCCACCAATGGCCCTCTCAACCATTGCCTGACCCTGCAATGAAGGGGGCCTAGGGCTTCTGTACACGCGATCCCACATTACCACAATTTTCCTGAAGTTCCTATGGCCGATTGTCTGCTGAGATGAGACCCCCATGCCCCAATGGGCGCCCGCCCTCCGCCAGTCAGTGTCAGCAGCTCTGGGTCTTCCTAGAGCATCTCTGACCTCATTAGGGGAGTGGCTCACAAACCACCCAGGCCATCGCCTGAAAACATCCTCATCCCCCTACTGGAACCAGGCTTTCCTTGCCCTGAAACGAGTAGGCGCATGGATCCACCATGCCTTCCCATACAGAAGGGATAGCCCTGGCCTCAGCCCCCGTCGCCATGCAATTATGCACAATGGACAAGTTTTCACAACTCGCCTCAACCCCCAAGATCGTCCTCCCATCCGCCCAAGACTCCTTGAGCTCCTCCCTCCCTCCGTGAGATTCGACCTTAGGGAATTGTGGAAGGACGTCTATCACCCCATCCTGTCAGCAAAGGTGTCCAACACCTTATGGAGGGTGCTCCACTGTTCATACAGGACAGGGGACCGGACTGGCCCTACCTTCCAGCAACAAAGCTGCCCTCGCTGTGCAGAGCCTATTGACTCCCACCTCCATCATTTTTTCACCTGTCCAGGTGTCGCCGCATTTTGGCCAAAGGCCCGCGCGCTCCTCCATGCTCAGCCCTGGTCTGGACACCCTGTGCAAGACCTCATGTTCGAGCAGATGTTGCCTGGTTGCCACCAACCCCTTCATGTCCTCGCCTATGCCACAGCCATCTGGACCATCCATAACTCCTTCCTTCGTGCTGCCTTTGACCAGCAGGTGTGGACCCTTCCACATATGATCACCCACTTTCAGGTACACTTTGAGATGGCCCTGAAGGTCACCACTATGTCGTCAACCCTCCCCCGCTCAGTTGTCACTGCATCACGGCTTTGGCGCGCAAACCCCCTCCCTTTATCGATGCCTCCTCTCTCCCCTTCCCTCGCCCCAGGCTCTTAGGAGCCCAGGCATAATTTAATAAACATCAATGAATCCTCCCTCAGGTTGGGACCATCTAGTAATAAAAAATATATTATTCCCACCGCATGGGCAACGTTATTATGATAGCATTGTGATAGATCAGAAACTTTGTAAGTGGGCAAAGTTTTTAGTCACATTGCCTGAATGTTCTTCTTTTGCTAATGTTCACAAGGTTTGTAATGGCTCCAGAATAAAACTGAATATATTTGAGCCAGTCTTTGTTTATTTATTATGATCTTTAGTGCATTCAATGGCGAAATTTTCAAAGAAGAGTGACACCTTGTTCTAATCCATATAAGGTTAATGCAACATCTAGAGAATGCAATGGTTTTAAATCTGCATGCTATTAAAGCACTCAGAAAGTACTGGTTACAGTGCAATGTTTTGGAGAAGGCCATCTTTATAAAAATGATACAAGCATACAATAATCAAGATCTAACTTTCCTGTAAGGAGAGTGTCTTTAACTCTCCTGTTTCCAGCGTGGTGTTTCTTGGTGCACAGAGCCAACGCAAGGAAACTAGCCGTTAGAATAAAAGTCACTATTGTCCAGCAGAGGGTGCTTGTTGGAATTTTAACCAGATGAATCCTTCCGATAGTATCTGAAGTAGGGGTTTTGGTTAGTCGGGTGTTATTGCCAGCTAATCGCCTAGTTTGATACTATTTAATGATATAAAGTTATTAATCATTTTAGGGTCAGCGGATTCCCAGTTCAGCGCTACTATCAGATCATGACTGTGGGAATTTCCGGTGGAATGCTGCTGTATTCAGTTACCAGCTTCTAATGATGACTTCGCTAACTAATGTGGAAATTTCTGGTGGAATACTGCTGTATTCAATTACCAGCATCTAACAAATAATTTTTCTAACTATAGTTTGAGTCAGTGAAATCTTATCCTGTGCCAACTGCCATAAGATATGATTGTGGAACTCTGGCAGAATGTCGAAGTAATTGTTATCAATCATTTATGAATTTGCAACTAATTTGGAGTACCGGTGACTCATGCTGAGGATGCTCAATGTCTATCTAATTATGAATTTATATACAATCGACCAGCGACTTATGCTGAGGATGGATTAACCTAATTTAATATTTGGTGATCAGATGAGCAGACCTGGGGGAATTGCTATAAGGATGAATGAATAAAAGTATATGATCTGATAGAGTTTTGTAATCAAGAGGCCATTGGGTTTTACAGTATTTGGTTGGCCAAAGAGTACTAGGGTGCGGTAACCCTAAAGGTAGTATAAATAGTCTATTTATTCCCTTCTAATAAACAACTCTCTTGCACCATTCTTACTTTTATTTGATAGTGGCTTAGAGCAGCTAGAGTAGGAGTAGATAGGTTGGGGATCCCCAATAGGCGCAGGTGATCATGCCAAGGGGTTAGCCGGCGCTGCTGGCCCCAACGCCAATAAAGGCAAAAGAGCAAAGGGCTACCAGTCTTCATACTGGTTGGCCTGGCACACTAGCGGAGCCCAATGTCAATTTTGTGAAAGTGCTGGAACAATAAAAATCAAGAAAAAGCGAGCAATTATTAAAGTAAAATTCCAACCAAAAATGACGTGGTGCATTAAGAAAGAAATTGGAAACGGCCCATATTGGAGGGAGCCTGGGAGGACCAACGGTGCACTAGGTGAAAGCCTAATTGTATATAAAATGTGGTTGTTAAGGTAGTGTGAGACCTCCTCAAAGAGGTCCACACACAAGATTGTTTGATATATCATAAATAAAATGGATAAAACGGGGAAATGTTTATTGGTAAGTCAACCAACAAGGATTGTTGGTAGGGGAAGATATATTTAAGCTTGGATGGGGGAATAAGGGGTTTGCAGGAGTGGGCCCAAGCACTGACCCACCAATAAGCACACACTACCATTCTGATTGGTAGAATATGCCAAAACTGACTTCACGTGAGTAATTGATTGAAGTTGGATCTAACCCAAACGTGTGATTTTGTAAATGGAATAAGTATTGAATCCCTGTTACTCGACTAACCAAACCAAACCATCTGCATATGTTATTTAAACCGTTCATTTCAACGCCTGTGCTGATGTAAGGGGCTGGGCATTTGGCTCCCTCTAGTACCAACCTGAGCATATTCTTCCCATACCCAGCGTTGGTCTAGGGTATGCCTCAGGTCAGGGAGGCCCTGTTTTTTCATCTTCTGAGCCTACTGGAGCCTAGCCTTACCCTTGGGGTTGGTCCCCCTATGATGTCATGTGACCATGACATTACCCTCTCCTTTCAATGGGGCTCAACCCCCCTCCAGGGGCTTGCATAAGGGAAAAGTTTTTTTGGGCAGGGGCTAACTTCATGGCGGCAAAGGTAGGTTTGGGCTGAGATCCAGCAGCCTGGGGGAAACGCTTGTGGAAGGCTTCAATCAGATCTTGGGCATGCACACATTCACGCACTGGAACCCAACTGTTCTTAGCAGTGTAAAAGAACTTTCAGGATACCAGGTACTCCAGTCTTCTACTATGTGGCGGGAGGCAACTATTTCTTCCACCTCCCACTCTGGTGCCCCAATCATGAGATAGGCCTCAGGAGTCTCTGATGGGGGCCCTCAAAGAACGTCAGTTTGCTCTCATGAAACACCAAGAAGATCCAGAATGAGGGGGAGATCTAGATAAATGAGGCATGGCCCACCTTTCTAACGACGCGGTAGGGACCAATCCTCTTTGGTCCCAGCTTCTTGCATGGCTGCTTGATAGGGATGTTATGAGCATCAAGCATCACAAGATCCCCTTTCTTTTATGCAGGACCCACTCAGCAATTCCCATCAGCGTTCTCCTTATATACTTGCATTGCCGCCTCCAAGCTTGTGGAAACCTCCTGGTGGACCTTCTTGATTGTCTTGGAAAAGTCCACCACCGCTTCAACCTTAGACCCACAGCTGAGCTCCATGTTAAAGGCGGGGTTAAAGCCATGGCTGGCAAAAAATGGGAACAACTGATCGAGGAGTGAAAGATATTATTGTAGCTAAACTGGGCCATTGGAAGGTGAGAAGCCCAATCTGAATGATCTGTGGCGGTGTAACACCGAAGGAGCTGCTCTAAGCACTGTTTCACTTGTAAAGCCTGCCCATCTGATTGTAGGTGATGGGCAGTCAAACGGCAAGGGCGAATCTGAAGAGTCTTACACAACTCTTCCCAAAAGACGGAGGTAAAATGGGGTCCCCAGTCACTGATAATCTCTTGGGGAACTCCATGGAGCGCAAAAACATGCATGACGAAAAGCCTGGCCACCTCTCGCAGTTATTATTGTTCTGCAAGGAATGAAGTGGGCAAACTTTGTAAAACGGTCCACCACCACCATGATGGCATCTGTAAAAATTTAATTAATGAGTTGATTATTGGTCGTCAACCCAGTAACCTTTTTACTGCACAGGTTCAGTTTCCTCATGCACCTCGCGTTGTAAAGAATATATTATCAAATAATAGTATGGAGACTATTATCTGTATTTGAGTTAGAATTATTATCAGGCCCAACGCTTCATCCAGTATTTCCAATTAGATATTTGTTAAGTTGTACTCATAGGGATTTGTTACCTACATTACTGTCCACTCAATCTTTGTCAAGATCCTCTGATGACAGACTTTTTCGGCCCAACACACAGTTGGCAGCTATCCCCTAGTTGTGGTTCTCTTCATCTCTAGATCCCTGCTCGGATCTCTACTCTTCTCTCTAATAATCTTCCAATTATTGCCTTCTGCAATAATATCCTTGAGATGGAACTTCACACTGGATGCTGATAGTTTAACTTTAACCAAAGCTACAAAAAAACTAATAATGTTTTTGGTAGTAATAATAGTTGTTTTTTATTATAGTGAATCCTAAGGAATTTATAGGGGATTCAGCCATCTAACCCTCAGTTGACACCTCTTTGATGAAACGGCAGCACTTGCCATTGAATCACCCTTCCTCGTCTCAGCAGCGATGGTTTTCCCCATCCTGGCTAGGATTCTGATGTTAGACATCCTTGAGACCTCAAACAGAAAGAGTCAGAAACGTGTCCTTAACATTTCCCTCTCGATCTAAGCGAACCAACCTTAATTGGCTAGCAACCTGCTTAGGTAATGGGATTTTTACTCATTATGGCAGGTCACTTCACCAACCGATCAATTCACTAGTTGCAGGTGGCATCACTCGCCTCACAACTCACTACTCATTCACAATCAGTTGGTGATGAAACTTGACTTATCCAAATCAGTACACCTGATAGTTAATCACTATCAGATGCCCCTATTTCGTCGGCTGCTCCACCCAATGAGATAAGGTATTCATCTGGATGAATCCCTGATGGATACAACCAGGAGAATATCCCAAAATCCCCTGAACATAGTTCCTCCAAAATTTGGGCCAACCAATTTCTGATTCACTTCGCTTTAGGAAATTTTCCCTAACAACACCAGGTAATCTAGCAGGCTGGGAATATGGGCAAAAATCCCAACAGCATCGTAACCATCAGAGACAGGTAGTTCCACAATGAAATCCACTGATAGGGAAGTCCAGGGCCCTTCAGCCTTTTGGACCAGCTTCAACAACCCCACTAAAGATTGCCAATTGGGTTTCATCTGATTGCAGATCAGAAACTCTTTACAATACCGCCCCACCTGGTCAGGCAAGCCCTTACAATTGTACGTACATCATATTAACTCCAACATCTTTGTGTTACCAGGATGACCAACGGTGAGTCTATCATGATGTCCCTAGATTTACAGGAGCAGTGGTCCAGCTGGTACCCATAGACGCCCCTGAAAACACACCATCTCATCTTTCATGTGATAGCCCCTGGAGAGATCCTCTTGATTCAAAGCGCTTTTAGCAAGGATCATAGTATATTCAGCTGCCAGCGGCTGAGAGAGGACGACCTTTATGAACATACCATATTCCTCTGCGTTATCAAGAGGTGCAAGCGCTGGTCCTTTAGCCAGGGGAGAGAGAAGTAGAGGCATAATTTTGCTTGAAGGAATCATCAACTGTGTGTTTTGAACTTCTACCCCCTTAGGATCGGGTGCTAAAGCAGGGTTTTGGCTCAAAGCATCTGCCAAACCATTATCTTTTCCCTTGATAAACTCATACATGAATACAAATTGGGCAAGGGTCTCATGCCAACAGGCTTGCCATGGGGTAAGACATGAGGAGCGCGGTAGTACAGCAAAGCACGATGGTCTGTACATACCCAGAAAGGTTGGGATGAGCCATGCAAGTGGTGACGACAATAAGTCAGTGCCTCCACCAATGCTAGTAACTCCTTGTCATAAACAACATGGTTTAACTCCAGCAAAGACATTTTCTTAGAAAAATATCCCACCGGATGCTCTATCCCATCTTCGCCAACTTTTAATAGGTGGCTGGTATGGCAAAGTTGGAGGCACCAGTAGACACAATGAACTCCTTTGAAGGGTTGACATGGCGAAGAACAGACGTGGACAACAGGGTGCACTTCACTGCTTGGAAAGCATCCTCCAAAATAAGGACCACTGAAGCACCTTGACACCGCTAGCCTTGTATAAGGGAGCCGCCACCTCAGAAAGATTGAGTGTGAACTTCTTGAGGAATGTACACGTCCCCAAAAAGCTCCTTAATTCCTTAACTGGGTGGGGGTAGGCCATTCACAAATCGCCTTCTCCTTGTCAGGATTTATCATGTGTCCTTGGTCAAAAACGACGTTGCCCAGAAAAGTGACCTGTGACTTGAAAAATTCACACTTGGTAATCTTCAGCGTAAGGCTGGCTGCTCTTGACCTCTCCACCACTTGCCAAAGGTGTATTGCATGGGACTCCTGATCAGGGAAAAACACCAGGATATCATCCATGTAGGTGACCGCGCATACCCCTAACAAGTCCTTCAACGCTGCATCAATGCGGCGTTGAAAGATAGCAGTGGCATTCCTAAGCCCAAAGGGCATGGTCCGAAACTGGAAGATCCATTTTCTGGTACAGAATGCGCTTAACCACTCTAGTCCCTTTTTAATCTAGACCTGATTGAACGCATTGAGGCAATCCAATTTGGAGAATACCTTCGCCTTCTCCACATAGCGTGCATTCTGTGAATCCAAAGGGATAGGATGGAGGTCTGGTACAGTAACATTACTGAGGTTCCCATAGTCTACGCAGGGGCGTAGAGTACCATCAGCCTTCTCAGCAAAGAGAAGTAGGGAGCAAACAAGGGGGTACGCTGGAAAATCGCAACTTTGGCTAGATGTTCCTTCACCCATACATCCAACGCCTCTTCCTCCCAGACAGTCAATGGGTAAATAGGGAAGATATATACACCAGATACGCAGTGAGCTTGAAAGTCACAGTCAAATTCAGAGTGCTCAGGGAGTGCATTCGCGGATACTGCATCAAAAGAGGATTCCAAACCCCCCAAACAAGAAGGTAGGGGAACCACCCTAGTGGGCTTCAGCATAGAGGCAAGGCTAAGGTGTGAAGGTGGACCAGTGGGGCAAGTAACCCTGAACGTCAGCCTCAGACAAAGGAACAACTAGCGTGCGGCCATTTTTTAACTGTTAGGGATAGGGTATTATCTTTCAAGTTGGTTCTAACGTCAAACTTCCGCCACCGCTCCACACCCAAAATGATAGGGTACAAGAGGCTTTTGATAACTTGGAAGTGATCCAACAAGTGGTATTCGCCAACCTATTAGTCCACTGTCCCAATGGTCTTTAGAGTGGTATTACCTTGGGACGCCCCTCCCCTAACCATACCATCTGGCAGGTAACTCAGCTCAAGATAGTCCGCTAGGCACTAGTCCATAAAGTTTTCAGTGGCGCCAGTATCCACCAGAATAGTAATGCTGCTTTTCCCTAAAGGGGAGGAAAGGATAGCAGTCAGTAGAAAACTACCTGGAATGATCTATATCTAAAGCCGAAAATGCCATTAAATCACCCCCCAACTCTTCCTCTAGCATTAACAAGTCACCCGGGTATGACTGAATCAAAGAAAGGAGAGGGATACTTGGCCACTCTTACTACTGAGGCCACATATCCAACCATATCTTCAGCAGTGGAATATACGTTTTCATATTGTAAATGCAGTTCTTTTTCAACTTCCTGGGTGCTGCGAATCATGGAGGAGGTCAAACGGGATTTTCTGGGGTGATTCCATACACAGGAATAGGTTCCATATCTGAGTTAGGAGAGAGCAAATATGATTCAGAGGTTTATATCAAGTTTTCGTTATAAAATGCATCTTTTGATGCAAACAACCCTATTCCCATAACAGCAAAGGAATGCCTGACGATATCCAAGGTCAACATCCCCAGGGACATCTACACCAATTCTGCTGACATTGTCTGAACGAGCTATCAAAATAAACCCCATTTATAAAATCAAAATTGTTAATTTTGGCGGAAAGTTAGGGAATCATAACTTCCAGACCTAAAAACGTCCATAACTACCAGGTATGAACATGAAGGGTATATATTTTCCAGCTAAAAGCAGCTATAATAACGTTAAGTTGCTCCAACGTTCAGAAAAAAGAGAAAAAAGCAGTGTGCCTGATCACAGCTGAATCCCTCAGCTGGTGCCCACAGTTTATACTTTTTGGAAAGTCCCACACAGAAAAAGTTTGCGCAAATAAATTTCAGGGGTTGGTCAACTAATGTAAGGAGAGTGTCTATACCTCTCCTGTTTCCAGTGTGGTGGTGCTTGGTGCACAGAGCCAATGAAAGGAAACAATCCATTAGAATAAAAGTCACTATTGCCCAGCAGAGGGTGCTGGAACAATATTAATATAAGCAAAAGCGAGCGATTATTTAAGTAAAAATTCCAACCAAAAAATGACGTGGTGCACTAAGGAAAAAATGGGAAACGTATCAGGTTGGAGGGAACCTGGGCGGACTAACGGTGCACTAGGTGAAAGCCTAATCATATATAAAATGTGGTTGTTAAGGTAGTGTGAGACCTCCTCAAAGAGGTCCAAGCACAGGATCATTTGAAATATCATAAATAAAATGGATAAAACGGGGAAATGTTTATTTGGTAAGTTGACCAACAAGAAATGTTGGTAGGGGAAAATATTTAAACTCAGACGGGGGAATAAGGGGCTTGAAGGAGTGGGCCCAAGCACTGACCCACCAATAAGCACACACTACCATCCTGATTGGTAGAATATGCCAAAACTGACTTCGCTTGAGTAATTGATTGAAGTTGGATCTAACCCAAACGTGTGATTTTGTAAATGGAACGGGTATTGAAACCCTGTTTCTCGACTAACCAAACCAAACCATTTGCATTTGTTATTTAAACCGTTTATTTCAACGCCTGGGCTGATGTAAGGGGCTGGGCATTTGGCTCCACACTAGTACCAACTTGAGCATATTTTTCCCATACCCAGCGTTGGTCTAGGGTATGCCTCAGGTCAGGGAGGCCCTGTAAATTCACCTTCTGGGTCTCCTGGCGCCCAGCCTTATCCTTGGGGTTGGTCCCCACTATGATGTCATGTGACCATGACATTTCCATTCATTGAAGGGTTGTCAGGCGCTGAAAATTGTTGCTGCATACCCATGGTAATGGGTAGGATCTTCATGACTTTAGTTATAAATTTTTCTTCATTTAAATATATATAAAACCTAGAAACCATGTTGATTGAATATTGATGTAAGAAGTTAACAATGGCTTTTGAAGTTTTCTGTAAGGCTACTGATTTGACCACTTTGTATTGTAGTTAATCACACTGTCAGTATTCTCTCTATTCATAATGAATACAAAATCTGGTGTATCCCAATTTATAAATATAATTCATGCCAACGCTATCATCTAACTATTCATTTAAATTATTTATTAAGTTGAAACGCGTTTCTGTAACTAATTTTACATAGAGTCTAATATTGAGTCCATAAGCAACATGAAACTTGTAATGATTAATCCAGTATGGTAAAAAGTAATTTAACGCTCTGTTAAAAAGCTGAGAGTGTATAGCCTCTCTAACAATACATCTACTGATAGTATTACATGGATGATGCATTATTCAAGATTTACTTGCCCATTAATTAACTTTCACCACTCATCCAAAGCATTATCTGTTCCCTTCCAATATCATAAAATGGTATCCTCCCAGCTACAGGATGAGCAAACACAACCAAATGGACTATTGGGAGTAAAATTATTAATTTAAACAATACAGGATGATTAATTTTACCATACCTAACTCTAAAACTTGACCAGGATCATCATTTTATCATTCCTGAACTACACCCAACTCCAAACAGGAATTACACTCTCATTCAGTATACCTTGATTTATCCCTAATTTCTCATGATGCTTTAAATTGTTCTATCCAACCAAATGAACATATTAATTTTTTGGAATATTTTCATTATATTACTAATATTTATATAAGGTTTTTGATCAATATAACCTTTTTAACCCTAATTAATCAAGTGTGTCTCAAATTGTTTGGTAAACTATGTTGATTGGGGACCATTTCCAATTATAGATATTAATAATTGTAAAATTAATATCTCGCCACCCCACTATAGCTTATTACATTTTTAATCTATTTTGATCTACCTTCCCTATGGCTGGGTATTAAATCAATTTTTAAGATCATTAATACTCTCTGGCCGCAATGACACAGATAATGCATTGCAAATATGATTCTTGTTATTGGCCTTTCCATCATGTTGGAATAAAGTAGTCAATGTCTAGTTTAATGCTTTTCAGTATTTCCAGAACAATTATGTTATCACTCAAAATTCCTAGGAGCAGTTTAATTTGGTAAGTATCTGGTACCAATAGGAGCCCAGGATTTAATTAATTTATAAAGAATAGAGTAGGTTTGGAAAAGAATTTTGTGATTTTTCAAGAGTTGTTGTAAAAACCAGCATGACTAATATAAATACCACTATCAAGCCCTTACGTCATTATCAACACTAGACACTAAAATGTGCATTATTATTATTTTAAAGGGGAGAATACCCCAATGGTAGATTATGGACCCATTACCACTGACTCCCTGAGTTTGATCCTAGTAAATGAACTTTGGGTAGGGGACAATTATGAATGTGTTGGCGTTGCGCACCAACGCCTCAAAATGAGATAATGAATAGCAAGGAGGTCCATGAATTTCTGGCCTATCATATGCCGTGCATGGAGGTTTTCTGGGTTTTATCCTCCTTTCCCATTAATTCAAATCCCTTTATCCTTCATTGTTTCAAAATCATCCAATGTCATCTCACCTCAAATAAATTTTAATCAACTTAATTATTTTCATTTTATATAAATTTTATTGTAACTACTTTAAAAACCATTCATTTGTTTCTCAGGCATCTATCATCATATAGATTGTCTTTTAATTAAGCTCTAAACTTACCTGCAATAATTAAAGTCAACTCCAAAAAGCTAATTTTAACATTTGGTGCTTGCAAAACTTTTCTCTCGTTGCAATCACTAATTGCAACTAATTCAATTCAATACTAAGTAAGTTTGATATCTCTTCAAGGAGATTAGTGTGCACCCAACGTCAGGTAGCAGTTGGGCTAGCAAAGTTAAAGGCACAGGATTGGGCTCTGCACTGACCAATATTCCTAAATGCCCCAGTGACACCAACAGCTTAGTTAAAAACAAAAACTCCAGTGGTTAGTAATTTCTCTAGAGGTTTTAGCCTGGCAAGCGAAGTGTAACCAGTTCATCAATACTCCACATTCCCAGCCCCTGTCATCAGTGGGGCACAGGGTTTGAGTATTCTTGAATATTAATCAAATGGCACTTCAGGAAAGTTCTGTGGAGAAGTGCACAACCATTTCCCAGCTGAAGTATACATAGCACCGCACTCCAAGACCTGCAGTTGGTTAGATCTTTGGTTAAAAAAGAAAAAGCAGCGGATGAAGCTGCATAAGTGCATGTGGTTGTAACCTTCCAGATGGTCAACAGGTGGTTGAGATGAAGTGCATTTGGTGGACTAAATTAAACCAAATTTTTGTAACCTTCAACTTTCTCCCTACAACAATAAAGTGCACAGTGCTAAAGCTCCACCACAAGGAAGGGCTTAAGGCATATGGGGAAATTCACTCCTTCAAAATGCAACGCTTTACTCTCATGCTGGACCTGTGCATGGGAAAAAAATTGCTGTGATCACCCCATCCACAGTCATTGCAGAAACTTGACCCAAATCCCCACACCACGGTTGTGTTCAATGATGTGCAGGAATCCCACCCGTTCTGCATCATAGTGGATAGTGCACCTCTATCTTCACCTTTCGTTGTACTTTTAGCCCTAAGGCCCACACCTGCCCCACCAAGGAGGGCATTACACAAGACAAAAATTCTACCCTACGCAATGGGCAGTGCAGGTACCCATTTTGAATCAGCTATAGACATGGACGCCGCCTTCCCGTGAGGCGATCAGGGGTTTTAAATTCAGGTCAAACCTGTGTCCCCACAGGAGTGCAAGAAGGCCAAGCAGGCCCACAGAGCAGCGGCTAAAGCAGCATCCATGAACCTGCCTGCCCAGAACCAGGATGACATCAAGTCATTTGCGTAAAAAGGGTTCATGAATCCATCCACCAATCATATTGGGCCAACTAACCTGAGGATTCAATGGGTGAGTCAGATTTACCAAAGCAATATTACCAAGCATTGATTAAAACCAATTTTACTAACCATTTCCTCTCCCTATTTCTGTCGACCTCTGTTGATGCACTGCTGGATCACAGCAATTCAAAAAATTTGAACAAAATTAGCAAAAAAGAACACCAAAATGAAACTACATCTGTCAGGATTCTCCTTTTATTGAGGGAAGCCTCGTCTAGGGGTCACAACCTGCTTACAGGTGGATGCTGGATTGGGCTCAACTCAAGTTAATGGGGAGCCCAATCCAAAGTATTAGGGATTGGCCCCAATAGTTAAATTATAATTAAATTCAAATTCAATAATGGTGACTGATGCTGAGGATGTCGAAACTCAATTGGTTCATGGTGAAATCCCTTTTGGTTCTTGCACCCAATCAAGTTACCTTTCAGGACCACTATATCATTATGCCAAGAATGGTCTCACTCCCCTTGTATCATTATTTATTTATTTATTTATTTATCCAAATAGATCAATTCTACCTGTTCCCAATTTTAGTCTCAAGGTCCTATAAATACCTCAAGGCTTAATTCAATAAATTTACTGTTTCTCACCTATCTATTTTCTGCTTTTAGCTTTACTAAAGGCCTTAATGGCCTTTTAATTTAATGAGGGCTTTGGGGCCCCGCCAATAATACTCCTGGTTAGAGTTCCTCCTCTAAAGCCCCAACAGTGGTGCTCACTACAGGGGCCCCTGAGTTCTCAGCGAGAACTATAATTGGAAGGAGGAGGGGCGGTCCATGGCCTCTGACCCAAGAGGGCAAGCCAGGATGAGGGTTGCTAATATCCCCTGAAACTAGCCTTGGCAGCCAAGCCAGGTTACCAGGGTGTCAAACCCAATGCTGGGACCTCCTCCTGATGCCGGCCCTGTGCTGATGCTGGGATTCAATCCAAATGCCAGCCCCACACCAATACTGTGTGTCAATCCTGAAGCCAGCCTTAGCACCAAAACAGGATCTTATGACAATGCTGGACCACTCCCTGATGCTACTCACCAGATCCCGCCATTGTGTCTGTGCCAGCAACCTTGTCCTGTTTCACCCTGCTGCCCAGACCTGGTGCCCCACCTCAGCTCTAACCCCTAGTTGAGTCTTGAGGGTGCTCTGTTGGGATTCTCCCTTTATTGGGGAAAGCCTCAACTAGGGGTCATGACCCACCTATGGGAAGATGCCGGATTGGGCTCCCCATCAACTTGGGTTAAACCCAATTTAAAGTATTAGATTGGCCAGATAATTAAATTATAATTAAAGCATATTTGACACCAGAAATTAATGCCCAGGACGTTAAAACTCAATCGGTTCATGGTGAAATCCCTTTTGGTGCTTGCACCCAATCAAATTACCCTTTTGGGACCACCGGCACATTATGACAAGGATGGCCCCACTCCCCTTGTATTATTGATTTATTTATCTATACTTATTCATAAATTCCACCTGTTCCCAATTCTATCTTCAAGGTCCTATAAATACCTCGAGGATCAATCCAATAAATCCACCATTTATCACCTATCTCTTTTCCGCTTTTAACTTTACTAAAGGCCTTAATGGCCTATTATCTCTCTGGGGGCTTCAGGGCCCTGACAATAATGGGCTGGGTTGGAGATCCTCCCCAAAGTCCTGACAACATCTAAAGTGACAGAGACCTTTAAGCCCTTATTTAAAGAAAAGGTGTACAATATGTAGGCTACTGCTGCTGCTGAAGAAGCGGCAAAGGGAGGCCAAGGGAGCCAACCCTAGCAACTAAGGTGCAATGAGGGGAGCCTTCACAATAGGGACGTTGAACATTGTGGGACTCAAGGCCTCACCACCCTCAGCTAGGAAACTGTGATTTTTAAAAAACAATATATCTGTGGACATCTTGGGCATTAAAGGAACCCACTGTCCACACGGTGCAGAGGAAAAACGGTCAGCCATGCTCCTCGCTTTTCTCTCTTTTTGGTTGCCACATTGTGAGGTGCGCATACATGTGCCTCCTAATTTTAAATTTATTTAAAAATTTGTACCTCGATGGCCGTGTACTTGTATTGCCCTTTTCATGGGACAACGAAGCCACACTATTGCTAATATTTATTCCCTGACCTGTGTGCAGGCTCAGCGGGAATTCTTCTCAGCTGTTACTTCCCTCCCGCTTCCCCCTGACCTATTTGCGGCGGGCAACATGAACTGCTGGGGCAACCCGGTCACCAATTGCTGGCCTTTGGCGCCTGCCCCCCACAAGGGCACATAGAACTTTGCATTCAAAAAGCCACTTTGGGGCTGTTTGATACCCTAACTAAACATGCACCGCTGCTCCCCAACATGTCTCATCCACATGTGCATAACAGACAGCTGAGGTTGATGAACCACATTGAACTTATTTAAGCTCCATAAAGCTTTCAGTCTCAGGTTGCACACTCTATGACAACAAAAATCGATTTCTCTGACCACAGGTTAGTGTCAATTTCCTTCACTTTGTCACAAACAGTGGCTTAGGCGCCAAAGTGGTGCAGACTTCATCCATTTGATACATGTCACCCAGGTTTTCCTTATGGGTAGACAACAAATGCTTTTGCACAGGAATTTGATTACCATTCTGTGTGGACCCACTAGCTATATGGTCAACCTTCAAAGCTAACACCATATGCCAGGCATGCCACCTCTCATCGCATCACTATTGGTCTGCATCAGCATTCACTAGGCTCACGCTTGCAGTGGTGGACCACCTGGAGTCTAACATACCTGCTGCAGGATACAGCCCAGCTTGGGTCTGCAAGTGTGCAGAAGCGTCCGCTCACCTTAACGCACTGGTAAGGCAACACAATTATCACATTTGTGTGCAGTATAAAGCAAAAAGCATAACGGCAGGTGACACATGATCCACCTATTTTTTCTGAAAATTTCTGCGCCACAACAGAGTTGGCCTGCATACAGGTGAGGCAGTTTGACCACTACATGGAAGATACTCCAGCAGAAGTGGCAATTAAAGCTCAAAATTATTATTCTGAATTGTATGCACTGATCCAATCAAACTGGCTAAAGAGGACAAACTTTATCAAAAGTGCACATATCCACACCTTTTCCCATTATCACGAAGTTGAACTTGATTTATTAGGAAGAATTCTTGTATGCCATTTGAGTTGCACCATACAGGAAATTCCCAGGTCTAGATGGGCTTCCATATGAGTTCTATAAGAAATATTTCAATTATTTTCCCTCCTTGTTGATTGCCTCAATGAACCAATTTTTTTAGAGACGCGCTTCCTTCCTGGGGTCCAGAAGGCTTTCACAATAACGCTGTATAAAAAAGGGGATTAGCTGGACTTGTCCAACTGGCACCACATTTCACTTAATAACGCAGATACTAATTTTTTTAAAAATTATGGCTAACCGCCCAAGGGGAAGTTGCCTCTGAAGTAATTTCCTCTGAGAAATTTGGTTTCATTCCAAAGCAATCTATATGGGACAACATACACACTGTAGCTAACGTCTGCCAATCCACGGCTACTGGGGCATTTGTTTTTTTAGATCAGCAGAAAGCTTTTGATAGATTCAACTAGGATTAATTTAAAGCCTGCCTCCACAAGTTCCACCTCATCCATCAGTTCATTAATTGGGTGATGTTGGCTATGGAATCCGCCACAATGGCTATGCGTGGCCCTGGTTTCCTTACTGATGTAGTTCACCCTCAAAGGGGCCTCCGCCAAGGGGACCCTCTAAGCACACTCTTGAATAACTTCAGCCAAAACCCACTCTTACGCAACATGGATGCTCACTTTATTGGTATCCATGCGCAAGGCCAAACACCAATTAGGATGTTAGCGTTTGCTAATGATTGTGTGGTTAGGGTGTCAAATAAATAAGATGCATGCGCGCTTGAGGCTAATATTCAGGCTTACTCTAAGGTAATTAACTCTGCACTTAGCGCCTCCAAAAATGAAATCATTCTCCTTGGTCAGTTCCATGACCGCTGATCACCAGCACCCCGTTTCCTACCTACTTCAGCAGCTAGCTCATGAGATCGCTTGCCCAGCCTACCCCATACCGCCCCGCTTGTGCTCCATTTCATGCCAAGGCCCACTCCTGGTCCAGTACGTCATTTAAATGTGTTAATGGAGGCGGGAGGGTATGTCTCATCGGTGATGGAACACCATATCCTAGACAATGTCACAAACCGCATCGCTTCCCTCAGAGCCCACCAAACATCCATCCCTAGGTAGGATTATTCTGGCCAAAGCACTTCCTTTCTAAAGTTTGGTTTGGGGCCCAGGTCATCGCTTTTTCCACTTTATTTCTTAAGTCACTATACGCCCTTCTAAAAGGGTGGCTTTGGTTATGCCGCCCACCACCAGTGCGCCTGGATTTCATGTTTGGCTATCAACATAGTTGTGGTATGGGCATGCTCAACTTTGAGGCCCATTCCGCCAAAATACTTGGCACCTGGATTGCTAAAGTCACCAACCCTACACTCCAAGCCCAACACTGGTCACGTGTGGCCCACTCCAATTTTTTTCTGCGCCCTGGGCCTCAGCAATCCTATTCACCCCCATTCTCTATTAAAATATCTTGAATCACATTCCTCTGCTGAAGGCCCACATGAGACGTCGCCCCACTTCTAATGAATTCTCCTCACCATGCGGAATGTCAAGTGAAGAATTTGCATCTGTGGGCACACTGCCCAGAGGGGTCGCCCTAATCCCCGCTTACATAGAAAGTACAAGGACAAGCCGCTCATAACAGTTTGATACCAAGGAGGTCCCCTATCATGGCCAGAGTGGATTATATGGACATTTTGGACATCACCCACTCCCTAGAAACCCAGAAAGCCATCTGGAATTGCGCCCATCACCCTCTTTTGCAGCCACAAGTTTTTTTTTATGTGTGGAGCTTCTCGAAATGGGTATAATGTACTGCTGAGCGATCTAACGCATCACACTACTCATTTGTTGCGTGTGACCAATATGGGACTTTGGTCCACCGCCTGGAAGAGTGCCCTCCATAAAAAGTGATCAAGCGAGGTTCAACGTCTCTTTTGCCAGGAGCAAGCGCAGTCCTTCAGCCTATCTAAGGACATCTTCGCCTTGTCCTTGAGTTCCCTATACAACCTTCCCTCCAAGCCTTAGTGGTAGCAATTGCAATGTGGACTATCCGCACAGTTGTCTTGGATGTCATTTCAGGCTATACTCCCACCCTTCAGGAAGTTGTTCGGTGAATCCCAGTTGCACCTTATGTACCACTTTCAAGCATGATTGTTTGGTTCTCTACCATCCTGTCAATGACAGTTGGTCTTATCCTGGTTTCCAGTTTGGTTCATCCCTTCAGACTTTTCCTTCATACGTGCTCAATAGTGGCGCAAGCCTCTACTCACGTTACCCCTTATCCTTTATTTGGCGTTCCATCTGGCAACAGGAGACAGCATTAGATTCTCTGGGGTGTCCCTTGCGCATATTTGTGCTTGTTAGTTTAAATATTGGAAGTGTCCATCTCATGGTTGGCCTTCCCTGAATAAGATAAAATAAAACATTTGGTGCTCACTACAGGGGGCACCTTTTGCTGACCTATACCCTAATTTTCATATGAATCATGATAACCAGTATGCTGAAGCGGCTGTATCTGAGGCCCAGCAGATTTATGACCAACATCTTTGTCAGCAGTGCAAAAATGCAAAGCCACATTTGCGTAATTGAAAATGTTATATGAACATACCAACGTTGAACAACTAAAATAAAATATTTTACAGAGGGGAATATGCGCCACCTTAATGATGTAGAATTAAACTTAATAAATCAGTACCCTCCCTCTCATATGTATCTAGTGGTTGATACCTTACATATCCTATTTAATCATAAATATGGGGAAAATTTTTTTAACTTCTCGCCATTTTGTTTATATTCAGAAACATGAAAAGGCTAAACAACAGTCTAAGATGTAGCGTCGCCAATCTACTAGCTTATTAGATCAAGTTTTATCAGAAAATACAAAATAAGGATTTATATGTCAACAAGTGTATAATGGGGATTATCCCCCTTAAATGATTGCGCCTAAAGCAATTATTGATCATTCCAAATATGAAATTACAGGCATTGAGGCAGCAGTTGCAACCATCCTGCCTACTATATTTACTTTACCACTGACTTAAGGTATTTTAGCACGAAATTCTGGAACCCCTATTCAGGCTACTCCAGAAGCTGTTCCTAGTACTGCTCCTGAATCCTCTACTGGCACTACTGTGGCGGCCTCAGCTCATGATAATTCTACTCCATACACTGCTAAAAATAATTTCTCTGACATATCCTCCTAATTTAACCAAGATCCAGGGCCTGACAATTATAAGCAAGTTAACTGTGAGTCCTGGGAGAAACACCTGAGTCTAAACTGTGAAGCTTTCCTCTCAAAAACCAAGAATGGGTCAAAAACGGCTGCTTCACCCCTCACCAACAAGGGCGACCTAGCCCATGTTGTGGATGAGAGGTAATTTACAGAACACCCCATGATAGTTTTTCTATATCCCATCTTCTTACCACCAATGAGTTGGTAGAGAGGATCCATGGGATATTTCATAAAGCGGTGGAGGCCAGATGTAATTGTAAACAGGTAGGTCACCGCTTCCCTCCATGCCATAAGGTGTTGATTTGTAGTTCAAGTCTCATCCAAGGGTGAAGATCAAAATAAGACATAATCATTTATCTAAATAGAACTTGAGTTTGGAACATCAAGCCCAGCTCTCTACCCTGCCACCAATGAAGGCAATCCTATACCCAATTGGTTTAACATGCTGAAATCAATTGTATTGTTATGGGATTGGCCCTACTTTCCTTGTCTGTGAGTGTAAACCATCACCATCTAAATAGTTTGTCACCATCCTGCAAGGCGGGACAAATCCACAGAAATTTTTATAAAATTTTTGGATAGTGATCTAACCTATCAGATTGGATCTAAATTGGTATTGAAAATGTGGTAGTGTATTCATCCACTGAAATTGTTCATGAAGGAGTTCTTTTACTTCAATAAACTTATCCAAGTTCTATCCCATATGGATTTTAAGACAGTAGTACCCAACAAGTTCTGCTGTCAGTCAATTCTTTATTTTTTTCCAATAAACAATTCCAAAAAATAAATACTTTTTAAGATAATTTATATGGAGGTAAACCGAGATACTTGTTAAGCTGCCATGTTTTCCCATCTCTAAAAAAATTCTGGGCTATAGTAGCAATTGTAACCACGCTTCTTTCATCCCTGCTTGAGTGGGGTATTGGTAAGGCTCCCACCTTGGCATATCTCCTATTCTTAATAGCTTTAAGGCATTGCAACCTTACCTTGCATTATGAGATACTACACTCCCAGTTTGGTAAGTTCTTAGGCATCCCCACGAGATTCCCTCTCCTATTGTCAGAGATCCCCCTGGTCAGTCCATGCTTGAAAGAGCTGTTTTACTTGAATCCAATGCAGTGACTGACACAAGCTCATGTTTTTGTAGCAGGTTGGTAACGTTTGTGGTGAATAGTTAATCCTCATATACTCTCCTCTTTTTATTTAACTGAGGTAAGCTGACCAGGGGACGGACATTACCGAACTAAAACTAAAAATCATAATAATAAAAAAATAATGATTAAAATGAAACGCCCAAAATGGACAGATCAATTAATCGTACCTAAAAAATATCCAACCAGGTGGGCAGCGAATACTGCTATCCCACCATGGTGGATGGGGAGGGGGATCAGAGGGCTCATCTTTGGCTGCATCAATCTCATTCCAGAGTAGGGTGCGTGTTAAGGCAGATAGTAAGGGTGTGGGGGCATCGGCGGCATGGGGTTTGATATCCTTGATGACTGGAACTTCCAAATAGTTGCCAGCCATCATTATACCAACGATGTATTTGCCTAAGGCGTCTTCAGCTTTGAGGCGGGCATCTGGGAATTTAATGAACGTGGCAATGTTGGTTCAGGTTATTTTTTCTTTTGGATTTCGTGCTACTGTTACCACGTTCTGGATGGCTTCAGTGACGTTTTTGTGTAAAGTTTTCATGTTGATCTTACTTTGTGCATTAAGATTTATGGGGATGGCAGGAGGTGGAATTTCTCCTGCGAGCGCAGCCACAGATTTGGCAGCAGCTTTGTGAAGCGGATGGCAATCTGGTGTGGCGGCTGCTTCTACTGCAAGCTGGTGGTCGCTGTCAGATATTCTCCTCTTTAATGAACATAAAGTTCTGTGTTTAGCTATACCTTTGGTATTATAGTTTGTATTTTGGGCGCTTCACCTCCAGAAAATAAGGCTAGTCATGATTTTGAAACCCACTGACCAAAAATAATTGAGCAACCCTTAATTTCAGCCATTTCTGCTCCTCTCTTTGAGGTGGGTGATGCGATAGTTTCACTATACTAGATGAACCTGCAATATGTGCTTGATCTTGTGCTTCTGTGTGGTCAATCTATGCCTATGTGCAATGTTCTCATGAGTTGGTGGTATATTTCTTTCTTATTTACCCCTTTTCCTTGATTTGACTCCAGCTTTACCTCTTACAATGGGGATGAGTTCTTATTTACCATCTTCAGAGGTGGTGAATCAAGACTTGGATGCCTTGAAGAGTTTTCAGGTTTGGTTCTCATTAAACACTGCGACTTCATTTTCTCTATCAGCTGCCCAATGAAGTGTTGCTCTCCTGTATGCAATAGAGGGGTATGCCCGCCTTGGTGTGTGGTTAATTTTGTTTTCAGCCAACCAGGCGGAAGTTTCAACACCATCAATAGCTTTGGGGATTTAGTATATAAGCTTCAGTATCTAGATTAATCACATTTTATGTGCTTTCACTTTGGGCGCTGAAAACCTCATATCAGATTTATCTCATAGAATCTTTTATGGTTCAGGATCTTGGCTTGGTACTCCCTTTAGAGATTCAGATTGCAGTATTTTGTGCGTCTTTAGATCATTTCTCCACAAATTATTCCTCATGGGAATCTCATTACATCATTATTGAAAGTTGTTGAAGTGGTCACCTTGATTGGATCCACTCTTCAGATTGCTCAGGTTGGGGTGAGAGGTGTACTAAGAACATTTCCGCTAAAGCTGTGTTGAGAGGATCTCTGTTGTCAAAGTTACCCAGCTCTACTTTTTTCATTAGAGTGTCATATCAGGTCTGGTTCCAGGTGTTAATGTATTGTCATTTCCCAATGATGTTCTTCCCTATCTACCTCCAATCATCCGGTCTGTATACCCAGATCCTTTCTGTTGGGTCCAAATCTATGAAAAATATGTGCCCTTGAATCCACTGGTTTCTGTATTGTTTACACTACAAAAAGCTACGGTTGAAATTATTCTTGATGACGAGGATTCTTTTCCCCTTTCAGATTCCAGTCCAGATGTATCCATGTGGTTACCAAATGAATCCAGTCATATACCATGATTTTTAATCAAACAAGACCATGCCAATTTCTTTCCTATTGAATCTAATTGGGCTTTCATAAAGTGACCTTTGATGCTCTCTTGGATACTGGAGAGTCAGGAAGCTTCAATAGTTTGAAAATAGCTCAGGATCTTGATCTGGACCTTGAAATGGGTTCATATGTACTGGTTGCTTCATCTGCTTAATGGCATATTATGAAATAAGGCGTCCTGTAGCCTTTTCCGGTCACCAGTTATGCTTTCATGATCAATTTTACCTCAGTTCCAGATTAGCTGTTTCCAGTTATCCTGAGCGTTAGTGAGTGGCGTTGGCAGCAGTTAAATATCAATTTGGACTTCAACTTATTGTCCTTTGAGATTGACCATATATGGGGTGAGTTTCGTCTAGATGATACTTTAGCTTCTAAAAGGGGGTGGATTCCATCACTTTAACTACCTCCTCTCATGGAGCTTCCTCGCGATTTTTCCCTAAGTTAATGCCATATAAAGATACTTTTGATATGGAAAAAGTTAATTATCTCCTGTCACATTATGATTATGACTTGACTTTGTTTGACGGTAGATTTTATTAAAAAAGACTTCTCATTATATCTATATATGGAAAAGGAAGATAAGGAGCTGAAGGTCTAGTTGAATATGCTTAGTGAAGGGGATATTATGGAAATCTTCTCCTATCTCTTCCCCATAGTTTTTACTCAGAAGACCAATGGAACCCTGTGACCTTGCTCAGACTATGGGAATTTATGAAACATAACGCTGAAAAATTCTTGTTAACTTCCCTTTTAACAAACCATCATACAGGCGATTGTGAAGTTTTAGGTCTTATAAACTCACCTTGTGAATCCTTTTAACCAAATTTGGGTAGCAAAGGAGAAGGAGTGACTTATGGACATTTTTACAAAAAAGGTAAATATGGCAGTTCCTTGTAATGCCTTTTGGTCTTAGAAACGTGCTGGCAACATCCCAGCACATGATTGATGAAGTTCTAGTGATCTCAGCTTCACCTATGGAATGGCGTACATTGACAATAACTTAGTACACTCTCCCACTCACAAGCAGCATATAAAGGTCCTGGAGGCGGTTTTGGCTTTGCAAAAGGCAGTTCTTTAGTGAAGACTTTAAAAGGTGTGAGTTTTAAAACAATTTCTTGTGTAACCTTATAATTAAAAAACGGGCATGCCATTACTATTGCAAACTTGGGTCATTATCTTGTGAACTATTCCTACCATACAGAAACAGATGTGGAGTTTCTTGAGTACCATTATTTTCTTGGCGAAATTCTCTCATGCGCTCTCTTAGTTGGCGGCGCCTCTTCATCCCTGAAAAGGAAGACCCTTCCCTTCAAATAGATGGAATCTTGCCAAGGAGTAGTTGAAGCTATCAAGGTAGTATATGTGGCCCTCCTGTTCTTAAGAATGCAGATCCTTCCGTGGTCTATATAGTGGCATGTGATGCCTCTGAGGACGTTGGGGCTATCTTGTTTCAGGAAAATAATGGGGTGGACATCCAGTCGCCTATTTATTGAACAAGTTCACCTCCTCGGAGCAATCATGGGCTATCTATGGTAAGGATTTTGCTGCATTGACATGGTCACTCACACAATGGTGGTATCTTCTTCAGGGAGCACGACATGAAGTGGGCGTCAGAATGGATCAAAAAGCCCTTATGTATTTTAGAGTTACACAGAAGTAGGCACATCGTCAGGCATGGACATATAGTGATCTTTGTAGCTTCAATTTCAGATGTGACTTTGATAAGGGTGCCCTTAATGTTCTCCCAAATCTATTAAGTCATAACCTCACTTTAAGTCCTACTGAGGAAGGGGCACAGGAGTTGACCATGGTGATCCCTCCTTCCCAGATCTTAGCCATTGCTCCTCCCACAAATTATGTGATGTACTAGGCTCCAGATGTGCATCTGGTTCCTTGGGTGCTGGCTTGTTAAAAAACTTCTTGGAGGGGCTGGAGTTGTTGATCAACAAAATACTATTGGCCCATAAGAGAACCCACTATTTTCTTAAGGAGGAAATCATAAAGTCCAGGAATAAAGTTTAAACTCCCTTCAACTTCACTATAAGGTAGTATTCGCCAACCTATCATGTCAACGGAATATAAAGTTTATACTGGCCTAACAGTTGGGTTGCTTAAGCACCCAAAGGGCGATCCAGAATGACTGATTCATTGGCGCTCAAATGAAGTTTAAGTTGGTTGAGAGATGTTTGACAATGGAGAACCGAAGAGCTGCAAATGCAGCAAGCAACCCAACAAAAACCAAGTTGTTACATCACCAGAGCCAATGGTCTGGGTGTAGAGAGCTGTGAATTTAGGGAGAATTTCATAAAGTCCTTGACACAAAGAGCCCAATTGACCACTAAAAACTAAAATTAACAATATGACCATAACGACCCAGTTGATACAAGGCCCGTAGGGCCTATTGTAGAAGTCACAGGGTTGGCAAAAAAAAAAATGAACTTAAATAAATAAATTTGGGTGCAGGAAGGTTTTTAAATCTAAGACTTGACTGTCAATTTTCTCAGTGTTATGACTGCTTAATAGATGGTCTATTTAGGGAATAGCTTAGGAAAGCGAGGGATTGAGGCCCTTGAGATTTTCCTAACCTGGAAAATTTTGAGCGAGGGGTGGAAACAAACTTAATTAAAACCAACTTTGAAATTATTAGTTGTGGGCCAAGTCGCTGTCAGTTCATCCATGGATGCCTGAATTGTCAATTTTCTTTGGTTTTAACATCTGGAGCAGTGGTTTCTTTCCCAACGGGCAGCAGAAACCTCCCAAGGCCAACCCACATAGGGGCGGTCCCAAGAGGTCAGGAACGGGTTTGAGATGACCAGCCCAGCCAAACCCAGTCGCTCCAGTGTCCGTTCAACCAAGTGAGGAATGTCATATGGGGATTTCAATGCTTCCAGTGGGGGTTTCAAACTTACATTAGGTTTTTCCAATGATCTGATGCCTTTAGCGAGCTTTTCCAAAGATCAAACACTAAACCCTGTATTTGCCAAAATTATGCACCCATTGGGCTTTGTTACCAACTGTTTGGGGCTATCTGGCCTTAATGCCAAAGGCTCTTGTCCATCAACTTCATTTCACCTTTTGTCCCAAGATAATGCAGACTCTCCAATATCTTAGCACAATTCCCTTGATTATTAGAGTCAATTCATTTGAAGTTAATGCTGGAATGGGTGGCGGGGCCATTAAAGGGTAAGCAGTGACCCACCGCACATCAACCAAATGAGCGAGGTTTCCCTAGGAGATGAGGGGGGCTGCCGGCCTTCTTGGCCTCTTCTTGGATGGGAAAGGGAACACCCCCAATTCAAATGGAGGGTGAGCTCCCCTGGACTTAAATTACCATTCCCTTTTGCCAAAGGTGGGCGCCGCCACTGGGAAATTGAGTGAGGGCCACATTCTTATAGGCCTTTGGCAACTTAATTGCCATTAGATTAGCGATTTTAAGGGGGAGGACGGGGAGCGTCTGGGTGGGTGGCATGGAAATCCTTGACGAGCTCCAAGCAGTTGGCATAATACCACATGTCGACCCAGCTATTATCATAGGCTGTAAAGCCTTTCCACGCAACCAAGTATTATATTGACCAGTGTGGTTGGCAGGAGGCCAGGATGCCCTTAACCCTATCTATCTCCCCATCCTTAATTACAATATGCTCT
The DNA here is from genome assembly GCA_022478985.1 of Massospora cicadina. NCBI lineage: Eukaryota > Fungi > Entomophthoromycota > Entomophthoromycetes > Entomophthorales > Entomophthoraceae > Massospora > Massospora cicadina. Next base: position 113,647 of record JAKSZP010013370.1, read on the forward strand.
AGATCAACTGGAATTGCCTTTGAACGGGGACAGCTGAGAGACATTGAAGACTGGATGTTGCTTCCAGTTAGTTGGCAATCTAAAATAGAAGGCACCATGTCCCAAGTCTACTTCCATCAGATGATGGCCAGAGCGCTCACTTGCAAACTTACATGATGGCACCTTCATCTGCAAATGGTATGTGTCAAGCATGACGCGTGAACCCACCTCTATCTTGTGCACTGGGAGCTTCTTTCTAATATGCAAACCATTTTTAATCACGTATGGCCTTTGTTGAATGCCCCTGAATCAGGGACTGCTTGGCCTAAATGTGATGAGCGTGGTCAGCTGCAGGCAGGATCTCTGGTCGAAGACAAAGACCAGTTGAAAAGGAAGGATTATAGAATAAGGTTGCTTTGTATGGGGAGAAGCCCGAGGACACATGTGTCACATTATTGTATGCAAACTGAGCAAGGGAAAGGTCGTCCACCCAGTTATTCTGAGTGACTGAAGCATAGCACCGCAGGTACTACTCCAGGATCTGATTCAATTGTTCAGTTTGACCATCTGACTGTGGATGGTATGTGGTGGAGCGGCAGGGCTTAAATTCAAGATTTCCAAGAGCTCATTCCAAAACTTCGCCATAAATTATGTCCTGCGGTCACTGATAATTTCCTGTGGGAGGAAGAACATCAGAACCATATGACACAAGTATAGGTGGGCAGTCTCTTTGAAAGTAATGGAGGAGGAGCACGGTAAACAAGGAGAATTTTGTAAATCGGTTTGCAACCTCCATATCTGCTGTGAAACCCTTGGAGCTGAGTAGGTCAACAAAAAGTCCACGGACACTAATGTCCATGGACCCTCTTCCTGCTGCAAGGGGTGCAGGAGTCCATTCCTACCCGACCATTCCAATTTGGACAGCACTCAAGTCATGCAGTTTGCAATACAGGCTGTAATATCTTGTGACAAGCCTGGACAGCTATAGATACACAAAAAAATCAATGCGCTTCTTGTTCTCTGGGTGACCAAATGCAGGGGGATTGTGATGTGCTTGATTAACTTCAGCTTATAGAAAAGGAGAGAACCACACCAGTGACCTAAACTAATTGATCCCCTCATCCAAAGAATATAAGGAACTCTTGGAATCCGGGAGGGACAACCGCTCCATAAGTTCCACCCCTCTGAGAATTCCAACTGTGCATCTAAGACCTGCAATACCAAAGGCGCATCTGGAGCTAAATATGCTACCAAAACCGTGGGAGGGACAATTTTCAGGACTTGAGTGGGGGGAATGACTATGACAAAATCTGCCTCATTGAGTCAGCTGGGCAATGTTCCATGTTGCAAGTTGAAAAATTTAAAGAATATTTAATGCGCTTTCACAAACTTATATCTAAAGTTGAAGCTTCACAAGCCCTAGTAGGTGCGGGCCTACCAACGAGCCAACTTCTGTGGTTTGTTGAAGCAAAGAAGAGCATGGTAGTCAGTCCACACAGGCAACTCGTGCTGAGCACCCTGTAAGAGATATTGCCAGTGGGTCAAGGCCCACGCTATGGCTTCCAACTCCTTGTCATAGATGGCCCAGGATTGCTCAGTGGACTAAAAGGTGTGGAAAAAATAAACACAGGTGTTCCAACCCATCGTGCTCTTGAAGCAAGATGTCCCCTAATGTGGCATACAACGCATTGCACGCTACACTATAGGGTTTAATGTGATCCGTGAGCTTAAGGATAAAAGGTGTTAAAACTATTTTTTGAATCAAATCCCTGTTGGCACTTGGGCGTCCAGTAAAAGGGAACGTTTTTGTCTTTAAGGGGGTGGAGAGGAGCAGCCAGTTGTGAGAGCGCGGGGAGAATCTTTTTAGGAAGATAAATGGTACCCAAGAGGCTTCTGAATTTCTTCTGAGTCATTGGGGTTGGCCACTCACTGATGGCATCCAGTTTGCTGGGCAGGATGGCATACCCATCTTTTACGACAAGATTACCAAAGAATATGACCTCTTCCCAATAAAATCTGCATTTTGACAGTTTGACAAACAATCTAGTTTTATGCAAGATTACTACTACCGCCTTCAGGTCCTTTGCATGTTGTATGGGAAAGGATATTTACCAAGATGTCATCAATGTATGCGACCACATAGGAAAATCTGAGATCCCCTATCATGCTATTGATCATTCTCTGGAATGTTGCAGGCGCGTTCTTCAGCCCAAAGGTCATTAATCAAAATTGAATTATACTTTGTCTCATCTGGATAGTGGTAAGCCATTCCTGACCTTCCTTTACCCAAATTTGATTAAAGGCATTGACCAGATCGACTTTTGAAAGCACCCACAACTTTGCAATTTTCTGACCAATTGTCTGTTCCAATGGCAGTGGGTAAGGATCATGGAATGTGATATTGTTGAGGTGTCCATAATACACGAAGGGACGAAGGGAACCAATGGCCTTCTGGGCAAAGATAATAGGAGAGGCAACTAGTGATGACTCTTTTATCAACCACCAACTCTTTAGCATGTCATCCAACATGCTTTGAGGGCAGCCACCTCCTCTGCAATATGCAGGTACAGTGGGAATTTTATGGTTACCACCTCCACCATTGTCCAAAATTTCAAATTAAATTCCGTATGTGGGGGAAGGCGGTTATCCTTGTCAGAGTCAAAAATGCTCTGATAGCCCATCAACACAGTGGGGAAATCTGGTGTAAGACCTATGGCGGATATGAGGGATGTAACTAATCCCCAGCCTTGAGCTTTGTTAAGGGTATCTAGTAATGAAAAGACGCCCTCATTCTGACCATTGAAAAAAGACAGCAAGTTATATTCCAGATGATTACTCAAATGCTTCTGACGCCACCAACCCACACCCAGAATCACTGGTAACACAATGTTAGACATTTACCGAGATGTGATTGCAAAAACTAAACTGGTGAACCAAGAAAGGTACTGGACGCTGTGCTTTATAGGATGGCTGGTAAGCTGACAAGGCGGCCAACACTGCTAGCCCCAAATCCAGGTATAGATCCAGCTGCTGGGCCAACTCCAGACTTATGGAGTTGCCCGTTGCTCTTGTGTCAACTAAGGCCCAAAAGGAAACCTGGTGAGCTCCAATAATGATTTTCACTGGTAATAAAAAGTAGGCGGAATTTTGTCTATTAGCAGATATGATTGTATCAGCAGATACCAAAAGGGATTGCAAAGAAAGGTGAATCAGATTACACCAACTCAGGCGTGGGTGTGTAATTAACTTTGGGACTCAATATGGATATGATTTAACTTTAGGAACTGAATCTGAAGCTAAGTCAGCAAATCCAATCATAAAGTTCCCATTTTGAGGGCAGACCATGGGAAAAGTAGAGGGTAATGGAACAATTTGATCGTGAAAATTTTTTTAAGCCATCTGGGAGCTTTGTATAAGGTTAGCGATTGACCTGACAAATAACCAAAGGTAGGCTACTGACTGAAAATTCATAAGGAAGAGGGTGACCACTGCTTCACCCATCTCAAAGAGGAGTGCGGAAATGGCTGGAAACAATGGATGGTTGATTATGTCATGGCAATGTCATATAAAGTTTAGACTGGCCTACCAGTCGGGATGCAAAAGCACCCAAATGGCGAGCCAGAATGCCTGGGGCATTGCTGCTCAACGATGTTTAAGTTGGCTGAAGGATATTTTACAATGGAGGACCGACAGTATACAAATGCAGCAAACAACCTAGCGAAAAACCAAGCTGTTACAGCACCAGAGCTAATGGTTATGGGTGTAGAGAGTTGTGAAATCAGGGAGGATTTCATAATGTCTTGACACAAAGAGCCCAATTGTCCAAGAAGAAACCCAAAATTAACAATATGAACAGTACAACCCAGTTGATACAAGGCCCGTAGGGCCTCATTGTAGAAGCCACGGGGTTTGGCAAGAAAAATTAGACTTAAATAGCTAAATTTGGGTTCAGGAAGGTTTTTAATGGATTTTAAATTAAAGACTTGACTGTCAATTTTCTCAGTGTGTTACAGATGCATAAATAGATGATTGATATTAGAGTTAGCTAAAAAACGAGGGATTGTGGCCCTTAAGATTTGGCCTAACCTGAAAACTTTGAGTGAGAGGGGGAAACGAACTTAATTAGAACCAACTTTGGAAATATTACCGGTGGGCCAAGTTGCTATCAGTTCATCCATGGGCGCCCAAATTGCCAATTTTCTTTGGATTAATGACTGGTGTGATGGCATCTTACTCAACGGGCAGCAGGAACCTCCTAAAGCTACTCCACATAGGGGCGGTCCCAAGAGGTCAGGAACAGGTTTGGGACAGCCAACCCATCTGCACCCAGTTGCACCGGCATCTATTTGATCAAGCAAGGAATGTTGGACGTAATTGATGCTTATGGTGGGTGTTTTAAAATAGAGGAAGCATTCAAAAATGGCCTTATGCCATCAGTGAGCTTTGCCAAAGATTTGACACTAAACGCTTTATTTGCTGAAGGTTTGCACCCATCAGGCTTTGTTACCAACTGTTTGGGGTATCTGACCTTTATGCCAAAGGCTTGTGGCCACCAACTTCCTTTGAACCTTTTTTCCTATGAGAATACTGACTCCCCTAATAGCTTGGCACAAATCCCCTTGATTTTTAGAGTCAATTAATTTGAAGTTAATTTGGAATGGTTGGCGGGGTCCTTAAAGGGTAAGCGGTGACCCACTGCTCACCAACCACATGAGTAAGGTCACCCTGGGAGATGAGGGGGCCGCCAGCCTTCTTGGTCCCTTCTTGGATATGAAAGGGAACGTCTATCAATCCAAATGGATGGGTCGCTACCACAGACCTACACCATCATGATCCCTCAGTAGTGGGACACCCAAGAATTTAAAACTTTGTTTTGCTCAGGTGAAGCGGTCATTCAACTGATTGGTATCTCTAATAATATTCTACCTTGAAATAAATTTCATGATGTGCACTTATGAAAATTCAGATAATTCAGGTAAATATAGTCTACTCCATCCACTGCAACAGACAGAAGATCTGTGGTTCTCTGTATCCAATTACTTTATCTTGATATCCTCAGCTTTAATGGGTTCAACACAATCTTGGCGGTCATAGATTATACGTTAAAATTTACATGTTTATCCAATAGCAATCAATCATTTTAAGGAAATAAACAGGCTCTTTGTTCACTATGTCATTTACATGTTCAGACTACCCCAGGAAGTGTTGAGTGATCAAAGGCCTTAATTTACCGCCCATATTTGGAGCGCACTTATAGCCATCCTGAAGATCAAGCCTTGTTGATCCACTGCATACCACCCCTCAATTGGACGGTCAGATGATGAGGGTCAACCATATCCTCAGGAAGTATCTTCGCTGCTATTCCTCTGCTTCTTAGGATACCTGGGTTGCTAATCTTCCCTTGGCGCAGTACACATACAATAATGCAAACCACTCAATCACTATCTTTTCCACCTATGAAGCCACTTTAGATACAGCCCCTCATTTAAAATTGGCCCCTGCCTTTGCCCAGAAGTGCTTGCTGCTACAGAGTAATTAAAATAGATCTAGAGTACCCAATCCCTTGTTTGGGAACATTCAAAAAGGCTATCAGTGACTACACTTGGTTTGTGGATTACAAGCATCTTTTCGCTTAAATAAAAAGGCGGGTCCTCTATTCATGTTGAATTTGTAGCACCTGGGTATGAAGGTTACCTCCGTGGAATTCTTCTAGTAAACGCTCTGGGCCCCACATAGTAAGTAAATTTGAGGAATGGGGATTTTTGGTTGAACCCCCCGCTCCATTGGAAGCCACATGCCTTCTTCCACGCCATCAGTTGTCTTCTTTCAAGAAAGAACCCTTATGTGCTGGAGCCAATCATGGCGGTTGACTCTGCGGATGATGAGGTTGATGTAAATCTGGCATCATGGAAGTCCAATTAGCTGGTGCAGTACTTGGTTGCCTGTAGGGGTTCCCTTTTCTAAGAAAAGTTGAGGAAATGCCAGAGATTATGATTATTACAATGACCTGATGTATGACTTCCAAAAATCACATCTCAAATCTCCTTGTTCCCCCAAATGGTTGCCATCCTTCTAGCCATCAAGTTGCTAAAGGCATATAAGAACTTTGCTCTTTTGAAATTTTTGGTGGCAGACCTACCTCTGTCAAAGAGGGAAGGATAATGTAAGACCAGGGGAGCAACCACTGCATTGAAACCAATATGAGTTATACTTCAAAACCAAGACGGAGGCTGTTGGGATCTTGCCCATATTCCCAGCCTGCTAGATTACCTGGTATTGCTAAGGAGAAAAATCCCTAAGGCGAAGTAAATTGGAAATTGGTTGACCCAAATTTTGGAGGAACTACATTCAGGGGATTTTAGGATATTTATCTGGTCATATCCATTGGGGATCGATCCAGATGAATACTTAATATTTCATCAGGTGGAGCAGATGACAAAACAAGGGCATATGATAGTAATTAAATATCAGGTATACCAAATGGGATTGGTCAGGTTTCATCACCGACTGATTTGGAATGTTTAATGAGTTGCGAGGCGAGCGATGCCACCTGCAACTAGCAAATTAGTTAGTTAGTAAAGTGACCTGCCATAATGGGTAAAAAGTCCCATTATCATAGCAGGTTGCTAGCCAATTATGGATGATTCGCTTGGATCAAGAGGAAAACGTTTAGGATACATTTCTGACTCTTTCCGTTTGAGGTCTCAAGGATGTCTAGTGTTGGAATCCTAGTCAAGATGGGGAAGACCATTGCTGCTGAGATGAGGAAGGGTGATTCAATGGCAACGGCTGCCGTTTCATTGAAGAGGTGTCAACTGAGGGTTAGACAGCCAAATCTTCTATATATTTACTAGAAATCACTATAATAACAAAACACTCACTGATTGACACACATTTATGATCGGAGAAGAACTGATAAAGAACATTATTAGTTTGACTGTAGATTCAGTAATAGTTAGACTATCAGCTTTAGCGTGAAGATACATCTCAAGGATATTATTGCAGAAGGCAATAATTGGTAGACTCTTAGAGAAGATTAGAGATCTGAGCGGGGATTTAGAGATGAAGGGAACCACGGCTAAGGGATTGCTGCCAACTGTGTTGGGCTGAAGGAGAAACTCATCAGAGGATCTTAATGAAGATTGAGTGGGTAGGATTATAGGGAACGAATCCCTAAGAGTGCGATATTCAGTATTATCAGAAATACCGGCCAAAGCGTTGGGCCTGAAGATAATTCTAACTTGACTAAGGATAATAGTCATCATACTATTATTGGAGTATATATATTCTCACAACGCGAGGTGCACGAGGAAATTAAACCTGTGCAGTAAAAAAATTACTAGGGTTGACCTCCAATAATTAACTCCTAAGAGCAAAATTTTTAAATTTGGTGCTCACTTTAGAGGTAGTTGAGTAGAAGAATTTATCCTGAATGTCGTACAAAGAAGAAATGCATAGGTTGTGGACTGAGATTGCCACATTGAACCAGAACGCCTTAAACTCTGCGGACCTCTGGGAGTTCACAGCCTTGGAGGAACGAGTAACCAAGGTGGAAGAAGAGTTGAAAACGTAGCCAACTTTGGGAACGAGTTACTTGGCAAAGTAAACTCGTTAAAGAAGAAAGAAGGAGACCTCATCCAAGAGGTCCTATTTCTGAAAACAGAATGTGAAGCAGATTGTGTTCGTTTGAGAAAATTTGGTGCGGACATTGAGAAGTTATTAAAGAAAGTAGAGAAATTGAAAGCACACAGAAGTGCAAGCGAGTCTGACGTGGCCAATGATGTTGAAGAAGGAAGTCTTCAAACAATACTTGGGAAAACGAATTACCAAGAAATATGTCACTCGCATTCAATTCTATTTTGGATTTGATGCCAATGACACTCAGCAAGTAAAGTGAATAGCCAAACTGAGAGATTCAGCCCAAACTGACTCGGAGGAATTTAGGGCAACCCCTAAATTGCCTACATTCCATCGGGATAACGCCCCAGCATTTTTCTGACTATTTGACATGACCATGAATGGATATGGGGATCGTCAGAAGGCGTTATTGGTCATGAACTGCTTAAACACAGATTGCCAGAATCTGGTGTTACCCCACCTGGAGGGGGACAGCTGGTCTTACGCTGAGGCTAAGGCAGCAATAATGAAGGAATTTGGCAGTCCAAACCACATGTTGAAACGCAAGCAAGACTTTATGGGAGTTCAATTCTGGAAAGACGAGTCTTTTGCAAGCTTTGCAGATCGATTCTACCGGGAATCACAGATCCTAGCCAGAGCAAAGGTGTTAGATGACTTTGATGTAAGAATCACCTTGCAAGCAGCCCTTCAGCCCTATTGCAATTTGCATTGAATGATGTCTACTGTATTTGCAACCAAGATAACTACCTCACAAATGGTAGACAATTTGAAGATTTTTGGGAGCAATGTTCGATGCTCCTAATAGAAGCTTCAAGTCAAATCCGGTCTGAAGTTTGAATCCCATGAAGGGAGGCGAAGGAGCAAAGGAGACTTTTAATCAAACTATGTTGGGGAATAAGCCCGAGGATTACAATAGGTTAAACAAGAAGGAAAAGGTCTGCTTTCAGTGTGGCGGGAAAGGGTATTTTGCTGCACACTGTAAAAATCTGAAGGATCAAGTTAATATGGTCCAGGCTAAGGAGATAGCAGCCACCAAGGATTTGGGAAAAGGTCCCGCTGTCTAGACAAGGAACAGTCTAGAACAGCGGAGAAACCTGTTCCTCCCAATGTTTTTGAATGAAGAAATAGATATTAGCGATCTGTTTATGGATGACGAGCAGGATCCAATACATCAAGTGGTCAACATGGACATAAACGCCATGACCAGAGCTGGGGCAAAGAAGATTGACCCCAAAATAGTTCAGGAGGTTGCCCGGCCATATGCCTGACAACTGGTGGAGAAAATTTGGACTGCCAAAAATCCTAATGAGTTAACTGATATTTGCTTAGATGAGGCCAACCTGTCGATTCCCCTTGGCATGATTAAGGAATTGTTTCCTGAATTATCAGCATAGATAATTAATACCCTAGATTTGGCTTTTGACGCCGCAATTCACTCAGTAAATACCCTATTACAATACTCCAAGTGTATGTATATAGATATTTAGGTGAATTTAGTAAGGGTACGGGTGATAGTTGACAGCGGAGCACCCATCAACATTGTGTCAACCAAGCTGGTGAAGAAGATGAGGATCTATCTATACTTGGAACACAAGAAGGAATATGGAACAGCTGAGCCAAACACCACCGTTTCCTGTGGAGCGTATATTGCGCTGCCACTATGATTTAAGTCGTTGGTGGTATCCGCGCCAGCAATAGATTTTGGCAAATCAAAGCTATGATATCCTGATTGGAATGGAGTTTCTGCGGAAATAAAGAGTTAAATGTAACTCTCAGGATAATATGTTGACCATCTTGGGTCAGATGTTTCCATTAGTATATCAAAAGAATGGTGAAGTTCTGTTGAACCAGAGAAATAACTTCATCAACTTGATATACAATGACAGCATTGTACCAATTCAGTACCAATTAGTTGGTAGGAAGCGACGGGAGATGCTGGCCAAAATCCTAAAGAACCAGGGAATTTTTTTGCAGATCAAAAAGGAAGAAACCATACTGGCCGGATTGAAGATGATAGTCAGCACAGGGTTGACTCTAGAGATTCTGGAGTTGTTGTATGGAGAAGTTGGAAGCCCCTGGAAGAAGTCCAGAGTGGAGCCTTGGGTGGCTCCTGGGATAATTATGCCAGGCCATGGAGAAATATATGTTCTCTTGGCGAATTTAAGCGAAAAACTGATGAAGATTAAGAAAAATCATATCATTATGTTTATTCATTTAGTCCTGATGGCAGAATTGAGACGATTCCATGATTTTGGATCTCTTGAGGAAATGGGATTACCAGCTGGAGCGGCCAAAAGCATCAACCTATTAGTTGATCGTGAGCAGCTTGCAGATCTGCCAGAAGGGCAGAAGGATGAGGTGCTCAAAGTATTTGAGAGATATTGAGAAATATTTGCTCAGGATGATCATGATTTGGGATGCGTGCAAGGCATAATTCACAAAGTTGACACCAGAGAAAATTTACTGATAAGAATGAAACCGATCTGAAGATCAAAAGTCACCAAAGCGGTAGTGGAAGATGAGATCAGCAAACTAGTAAAGCATGGGCTTCTAGTTCCGTCATCAAAACCCTGTGCAAGCCCGATTTTGATTGTAAAGAAAAAAGATGGATCAAATTGGGTAGTGATTGACTATTGGAGGCTGAATAAAATTATGAAGAAGGATTTATATCCCCTACCAAGGATTGACGATGTGCTAGATCAATTAGGAGAAGTAAAGTATTTCTCTGCAATGGACCTAACTTTAGGGTACTGGAAGATCGACTTGCCAGCAGAAGACCAGGAAAAATGTGCAATTATCACCGCACAAGGGTTATACCAGCTGCCTAGGATGCCCCAGGGTCTTTTTAATGCGCCCACGACATTCCAGAGGGCCATGGATGTGGTATTAAGCGACCTGAAGTTGTCGTGTGTCTTGGTATATCTGGATGATATAAACGTATTCAGTAGGACGTTTACTGATCACCTTCAGCACTTGAGGGAAGTGTTTAAGAGACTGTCCACGGCTAACCTGAAGATCAAGCCACGGAAGTGCCACTTCTCTAAAAAGGAGCTTGAATACCTGGGATTTGTGATCAACGCAAATGGATTGCAGCTGCAACCACAGAAGATAGAAGCTATTGAACAGTTGGCTGTGCCAAAGAATGTCTGAGACATCCAAGTATTCCTTGGGATGGTCAGATACTATAGAAGTTTTATTTGGGACTTCTCCTGAATAGCTGAGCCCTTAATTTATTTATTAAAGGATTCAAAAAGGATTCGTATGAAATGAAAAGGCTCAGGACTCTTTCAATGAGTTACGCCGGTACCTGATAAATTCGCCAATTCTGAAATATCTGAATTTTGATTGGGAGTTTATCATTCAAACTGATGTTTTGTTGATGACAATCGGTGCCATAATGAGCCAAGTTGATGAACTTGGGGATGAACATCTGGTGGCATATGTGAGCCGGACACTCTCTGCCACAGAGAGTAATTAAACTGTAACTGAGCGTGAATGCCTTGCAGTCATTTACGCCTGTATACAGTTTTGGGTGTATGTCCATGGAACTCACTTTAAGGTGGTGATGGACCACTCTTCGTTGCATTGGCTGCACAATCTGAGGGAACCTGAAGGACGACTGGCCTGATGGGCACTCAAACTTCAGGCTTATGATTATGAGATAGTCCACTGAGTGGGGGCTTCTCATCAGAACGTGGATGGCTTATCATGGTTACCAATGGTCCAGTTAATATCCGCAGGTGGATGAGCTATTCCAGAGAATGTTTGAAGGAAGAATTAAGGACGAGCCTCAAGAAATCCAAGGTGCGCTTTGAAAAGCAATGGAAAACACCGAGTCCATGGATGGACAAGTATTTAAGATGATAAACGGGAAATGGCTATTATTCCCAAAACTGTCAGAGAGAGTAGCAATCATTCTACCCACTCATAATTTTGTAGGGCACGGAGGCCTGAGAAAAACAACTGACCATATTTGCTAGTATTATTACTGGGAATCAATTAATTATGATGTTGCAGACCATCTGGCTTGTTGCATGGAACGTCAACTGCATAAATCACACAAGAATACAACTGGATTTTGACTAGTCTGACCTGGATTTGCATGGCACACAGTGTCTATCAGTGTGATGGGACTGTTGGCAATGAATACAGGAGGATTGAAATACTTCATAGAGGCCATCAATCATCTGATGAGATGGGTCAAACCAAAATAATTAACCCAAGTTGATGCTACCAGTACTGCGAGATTCACCCTGAATCAAGGAGTATACTGGCATGGGTGTCCACAAGTTATACAGAGTGATAATAGGACCAACTTCACATCCCATGTGATCTTGAGGCTAAACAAAATATTGGGGATCTGGGGAGTTGTGTCAGTACCATATTGGCCTGAGATTAATGGACTGGTAGAACGGGTCAATGGGATGCTGGCCGCGATGCTGAGGAAGCTATTCACAGGGAGAACTTCCTTGTGGGGAATGTAACTGAGTTTGGTGACATTCGCTTACAACATCAGTCATCATACAGCGACAGGAAAGACGCCGTTTGAATTACTTTATGGGAGGAAGGCCACATTACCGCCAATATTATATTTGGTAGTAGAACCTACATCGGGGATGAGTACTGAACAATACCTGAACTGACTGACAAGTATCCTGATTGATATGCATCACAAGCATTTGATACTACCTTAAAGAAAAGGATACGAGCGAAATCAATGGATGATAAAAACTGACTACCAATAGAAGAATATCAAATAGGAGAAAGAGTTGCCTATTGCGATATGCATGGTTTTGGATGAAGAAACAAGTTGGATGCATTATGGTTGGGTCCGTTCAAAGTAATCACCAAGATGGTGATTGATGCTTATTCTATCAAGAATCTCATGGATGGAAGCGTAGTAAATCGAGTCCACGCTATATATTTAAAGCGATGGATCAAAAAAAAAAAAAAAGAGTTCCCAAAGGACCAATGAACCATTAAGTTGGTCATGTCCTATGATTAGGTCAAGTCCGAAAAAAGGACCTCTGAACCAATCTAGATGGTTAAGTCTGAAAAAAGAACCTCTGAACCATAGAAACTGGTAGGTTTAAGTGCCCAGGATCCAGTTTAGGGGAAAAGATGGACCTCTGAACTGAAACAAGGTCAAGTCCCATAAAAAATTTGATAAAAGATATTGGGAAAAAAATAATACATATATATTAAAGCGTAGATAAAAATGCCAATATATTTTTTAAAATTTTTATTTTTATTGGTTGTCCTCAATGTGAGATTATTCCGCTTATGTCACCTCTTGGGGGATGGAGGATGGATCGCAGTAGGGAGGAATAGCCCATCAAATAAATATGCAATCAGACACTTCAAGGGTGAGTCCTACTCAAAACCACATTTGTTGAGCTGATACTGAGCCCTGAGAGAACGCGATTAAGGGAAGAGAAATAATATGTCAGAAGATGCCAATCATGAAACCCTGGAGAGGGGTGGAAAACAGCAATAAAGGAAGAGCCAATCGGTGAATAACCCCAAGTAATCCTGATAAGGCACTGGCACCAGAAGATTTGTCTTGAGTGCCTGCCGATGGGCCTCATCAAGAACACTGGACATGTGAGCCATCAGCGAAGAAGGAATACTCAGGGAGGTTGTTGAATCATACCCCCAATTAGCGCCATCAACGGAAGATAGCGATGGGAAGCTCCAGAGAAGAGGTAGTCATGTAATTAATGGATTGCATCCTGTAAATGATGACTACGGGCTTCATGGAAGTTGAAGCTGAATGACTGATGAAAGTCAGGCGAGGCTGGAAGCTTCGTTGACCAACTTCAAAGAACTTAGCAGGCAAAGCGGAGAGCATAAGTGGCAGTATCCTGATCCAGAAGGTTGTCCAGATCTGAGGGATTTAGTGCTAATGACAATGCCTCGGTGACTTGTGCTCAAAGTTCAGCATAGGGGAGCTCAGTATGAATGCTGTTCCCAATTGTAAGCTCAGAAACCAGTACAGTGAGTTTGTAGAATTGACTGAGTCAGAAGAGGAACTCAGGGAGCAAATATGACCTGGCCAGGAACAAATGATCTAGAGAAGTTGGCATAACCTTTGGAGCATGAATGATGATGTTTTAGCCTCAGTGAAAGGAGCTTAATCCAGAAGGGTTTTGAAGTCCAACTCAGTGATCGACTGTATGGGAAGAGTTGGCTGAGAGTTATTTGAAATGATGGCATGCCTGGTTTTGGTGGGATTGGATACTAATTCTGGTAACTTGATGAAAGGACTAGCTGCTTGCGACAGGCTGGGCGTATGAGTCCTGGAGGGATCATAGAAGAGGGTCCGCTGAGCATCCTGACTCATTTGCTGGAAGAGGCGGAGGTCTGAATTTGACAGACTGTTAAGAAGCTGTTGGTAGCGAGATTCCGAGTTTGACATATGAGCAGGACTAGAGGGAGGATGTTGAACTGATATAGGAGTTGAAATTATGCACCCTACACTCCATTAGGCTCCAATTTTGGGAAATTAATTTCATAAAATATTTGAAATAAGCTTTCTGAGGGAAGAATGACTTACAGCCAAGAGGTTATGAGCGAACTAACGAAGGCAAATATAAAAAAGTATTCTTAATTAAGCTATAAGATGAATATCAATGGCAAGAGTCTCCTGTCTAGGATGAGGAGAGAATCAGGAAATCTAGGACGCTGGACCAAGAAACCTGAATATGAAAGTGGGTCATATACCCTGACAGAGGGAAAACCAGATCCCAGGAAAAAGATCGTCATGAGTAATTCAATCAGCCTGGCACAACAAGAGGTCATGGAGACTGCGCTCAGAGTAGGCAGTAGCGAGGAGGAAGAGGAGGAATGCCATATGCTGAAGGTCATCCCAAACAGCGTTGAGTATTGATGAAGTACTCCGCTTGAACCAATGAAGTATTTGACCAGGTGTCCAAAGCGGTGTTTCCATGCCCAGTCCTTTTCTCACTGGAAATCTAGGCAAGAGGGGGGATGTGTTGGGATTTTTGCTCATATTCCCAGCCTGCTAGATTACCTGGTATTGCTAAGGGAATAATTCCCTAAGGCGAAGTGAATTGGAAATTGGTTGACCCAAATTTTGGAAGAACTACATTTGGGGGATTTTAGGATATTTATCTGGTCATATCCAGTGAGGATCGAACCAGATGAATACCTAATATTTCATTGGGCAGAGCAGCTGACGAAATAAGGGCATCTGATACTAATTAACTACCAGGTGTACCATATGGGATTGGTCAGGTTTCATCACCAACTGATTGGGAATGTTTAATGAGTTGTGAGGCGAGTGATGCCACCTGCAACTAGAAAATTGATTGGTTAGTAAAGTGACCTGCCATAATGGATAAAAAGTCCCATTATCTAAGCAGGTTGCTAGCCAATTATGGGTTATTCACTTGGATCAAGAGGAAAACGTTTAGGATACATTTCTGACTCTTTCCGTTTGAGGTCTCAAGGATGTCTAGTGTTGGAATCCTAGTCAAGATGGGGAAGACCATCGCTGCTGAGATGAGGAAGGGTTATTTAATGGCAACAGCTGCCGTTTCATCAAAGAGGTGTCAACTGAGGGTTAGACAGCCAAATCCCCTATAAATTCCCTAAAATTCACTATAAAAAACACACACAAACTCACTCACAGATTTACACACATTTATGGTTGGAGAAGAACTTATAAAGAACATTATTAGTTTGACTGTAGATTTGGTAATAGTTAGACTATCAGCATCTAGCGTGAAGATTCCATCTCAAGGATATTATTGCAGAAAGCAATAATTGGTAGACTTTCAGAGAAGATTAGAGATCTGAGTGGGGATCTAGAGATGAAGGGAACGACAGCTAAGGGATTGCTGCCAACTGTGTGTTGGGCCGAAGGAGATTGTCATCAGAGGATCTTAATGAAGATCAGGTGGACAGGATTTTAGGGAATGAATCCCTAAGAGTGTGTTATTCAGTATTATCAGAAAAACCAGCGAAGCGTTGGGCCTGAAGATAATTCTAACTTGACTATGGATAATAGTCATCATACTATTATCAGATTATATATATTCTTACAACGTGAGGTGCATGAGGAAACTGAACCTGTGCAGTAGAAAGATTACTAGGGTTGACCTCCGATAATCAACTCCTAAGAGTAAAGTTTTTACAGAGGCAAAAAAGGCTAGATCCATTGTCAACAACAAGGGATATCCAGCCCATGTTGTGGATGAAAGTTAAGTGACGGCCTACACCCTAAAGGGTTTTCCCTTGAACCATATTCCCACTAATAAAGGTTGGTGGAGAGAATCCAGGAGATGTGTCAGGAAGTGATGGTGGCCAGAGTTCATCGCCAACAGGGAGATTACCACTTTCCACTATGCCAGAAAGTGTTGGATATAGTAAGTCTTTTTAAGGGTGAGATCCTTATTATATGTAATTAAAATTGTCTTAATTGAACTCAATTCTGGAACCTCCCACCCAACTCTCTACCCTGCCTCCAGTGAAGGCGAAGCTGAGCAATAGGTTTGGGCATGTCAAACCCATTTTATCTAAGATGGGAAAACCTAATTTTTCTGTCTGTAGTGCAACAGATCGCCCTGTCAAACAAATCATTACCATCCACAAGGCAGGATTGGGCCATACTAATCTTTGTAGTATTCTTTTAGTTATTTAAACTTTCAGGTTAGATCTGAGAGGCACTGAAAATTTGTTAGTGTGTTAATTCACTGAAATTTGTCATGGTGTGATTTTTAATTTCAATAAAAAACCCCTTTGATTACCCACCCATATGCTGTTTTAAGACAACATACCACAACAGATTTTTGATACTCAATTCTCTTACTTTGTTTCTATTAAAAAACTCTCAAAATACTAATACCTTTTAAGCTGTTTTATTTAAGAGTAATATGCAATACTAATTAAGCTGTCATATTCCTGGTCTCCCATGTCTGGGCTATAATGGCAATCATAACCACATTTCTGCTTCCTGATTTAGTGGGGTATTGGTATGGAGCCCAACTGGTCTTATATCCTATTCTAGATTCTTTAAGCTATTATGACATTACCTTGCTTTTGTGGTACTCTCCTCTTAGCTTGGTAAGTTCTGAGGCAACCTCGTGAGATTTCCTCACCATGTTGCTATAGATTTTCCCATGGTGCAGTTTGTGCCTGAAAGATCTTTTTCTCTTGGATCCACTGCAGTAACTTCCACCAACACATGTCTACTTGTGGGGGTGTTGGTAACGTTTGTATTGAATAGTCAGCCCTCAGTTCTTATATTTATCTGGGAAAGGTCGACCAGGGGACAAGTGCTTCATATATAGTAAGTGAACTAATGAAATTTTTAATTAAAGACACTTCAGAGGGTTCAAGGCCCCCCTTGTTGTCTCCAGTATCACCAAGTTTAGGACGGTAGGGAAGGGGAGTTATGCTGGCTTATTCTTGGATGCAGCATGTGAGAAGGAAATAATCAACCTTTAGGAACCATATGGGGACCAATGTGTTGATTGTCCTTCTGTTATGGGGGGTCATATGTCCAAACAGCCATGCTTGGAAATGAACAAATATATGCCTGTGGAAGCGATGGATGTCTTCTTGGATTGTGGGAGCTACTCCTGTGAACGATTCCAGTACCATTGTATGTATCGTCCATAGTGCTATTGCTACTATTAACGCCCTGAGAGATGGGTGAATAGGAGAGTCCATGTTTATGGCGAACATGTTCCTTGCTAGGCTGAATGGTTGTCCGTTTTCTTGGCGGAATAGGCGCATGGCCTCTTTCCATACAGCTACTGGTGTTTGGCATTGTTCTAAACGGTGGACTAGGCTTCCATACTGACCACATATTGTACATGGGGTGTGAGTGGCATTTGATCGTTCAGCTGTGCAGTATACTCTCCTCATGAACCTCCATACATGTGCTCTTATC